>JAZHYW010027756.1:0-14127 GCA_037355805.1 Ixodes ricinus
CCAGTTTGAACCGAACTTGAACTGCTAAATTAAGAATTTATTTTCCGCATATTTTGGCAACAGGCATTATTTTTGTGAGAGGAGTAACTATATAGTTTTTGTTTTTTTTATCATACGTAAAATCCACTTGTATCTTTAGGTACCAAGAATAAGAAATCGCATTACTTAATTTTAATGGAACAGTAAAAAAATAAAAAAGTGGGATAAACATTTAAAACGCAGTGTTTATACGACTCAACATCCATTTGTTTACCTCAGTTATATATTATACCTGAATCGAAACGTTGTCACAAAGTGCTGTATGTTGCCTAAAATGCATGCGATTGATACAACTTTTTGTTGCAGTATTAGAAGTTGAATCATAGATGTGCATGTGAACTAAACAATTAATTACAGTGCATAAAATCACAGAATGGGCAGCTTGCTGCCAAATATATTGTGAAATGTAGTTTACAAAATATGTTTAACAATATATGATGACAATGAAACAGGGCTAAAAACAATATTTTCAAAATGTCACGAAACATTTAGGACGAGCCCTTTCAGCAACCACAACGCCTCGTTTTCCTACCCAACATTGTTTACACTCAGCAACGTGATGCACGCAAAGAATCATGCAGAAAAGAGTGATCGAAATTATTCAGTCAAACCTCTCCAAGAAGGGTACCTGCTTGTTGAATAAGTCTAGAAGTTTCAGAACATGAAATCAATCTCGCCTCCAAAAACTGGCTGTCGTGAAGAGTCGGAAAACAACAAACTGCCACCGTTGCCGCAAGTGCAACGTTTCGCCGCCAGGTGCGCCACCCAAACAGGGTTCTTTTCCTAGTTCTTTCCGTTGTGGCGGAATCCGACCTTCTGCCACTTCTCCTGCTTCTCCCACCGAAGAGGCGAACCGACTGCACGAAGGCACGAAGGTGTCCCGCCTCTAGCGACAGCGCTGGGCTTCTCGACAACAAGCGAGCCTTTTGGAAGACCATCGAGCAGACGAAAAACACAAGGGCGCCGAATTCACCTCCAGGCTTGGGCACGATTAATCGAGCCCGCCCGTTATAAATAGGGGTGTCGCGAACTTTTGTCGACCGGATTTTTAGGTCGAACTTTCGGGGTTCGACCTTCAAACTTTTCACCAGATTGTGCGCCGGTCAGAAATCAGCGGCGGCGGCGCGCCGGTGTTTGGCCCTCCGGCGGTGTAAACGGCGCGGGGGCCGACGGATCGGCGGTGGCGCGGCGCGGAAAGGGGCGGGGGGGGGGGGGGGTAAATTAGCGATTCTCACGAATACACAGTCTCACGAATACACAACGCCATGCCATAGAGGATACAACAGCATGCAGTGTGCACATACATTCAAAAAGCGGCATCATAAAAAACACATTCAGCGATGCAGGATTTGTCATAAAGTATCCGCCAGTAAAACATATTTTAACATAGAAAAATGCATAGGGGCAGGAAGACATCTTACGAGGCACAGCCTATAGACAACATGGGTAATTAAAGAATGCAGTACTTAAACCGATCACCCTGATAAAAACGCGACAGCAATCATGTGAAGAAAATAGCATAATGCGTACCCCTATATTACTAGCAATGAAGTCGCCACACGATCTCTAACGACTCACTCTTAAACATTCGCCCATACCTCCTGTCCGGCGCAGAACTGCTGGTCGCCAATCTTTTTGTTTACCTTCTTTCACGCAGACAAGGTCGCCGAAGTGTTTCCAGGCATAATAATAATAATAATAATAATAATAGTTTATTTCTCATCAATGATGAAGGGGAGGCCGGAGAAAAAAGCTGCAAAGGAGCAGCTTGACGAGTCTCCGGCCCCCTACAGAGGTAAAAACAGACGGCAGCAAGAACAACAAATAAGTTATAAAACAGGGAAGGGAACCACTGGACATCACTGGTCCTGTCGCCTTTCCGATTGGCTAATATCCTGAATAAGCTTACTGGTTCCTTAAAGTATCAAATGAATCTATTACACATCGCTGTCCAACATGGAGATCCGAAAAACAAATTTGTCAGTAAGTGGTGCAATGCGGTTATTTCTGACGATCAGCACCGCTGAGGGGAATCAAACACGAGGAAGATACATTGAAAGGGGCGGACGGACAACAATGAGGAAGAGAGTAAAGGTTATTGGTTCTTCGGCGGATGGGCGGGATATGACGATGGTCCTCGGCGCGCCTCGAAGTCCTCCGCAAGGACTTCGAGGCGCGCCTAGCTCATGCACGAATTCCGCTTCCCTCGCCCGACACGGGCCTTTGTAGGAAAGCTCCTTCTTTCCCTCTGGCCAGGACCCAAAAAAACGAACGAAATCACATGGTACACACCTGTCCAATAATCGACCGACAGTATATGCAACACCCCGTCAGTTCTCCAACCGCCAGAATCAAATTCCTTGTAGAATCGTGCCGTGCATTGCTTACCGCCTGGCTGGCGCATGAGTACACCGCAGACTGTCCGGATCGGATAGCACGCGCTCCGAACATTCGAGACGACGGCGCCGCAAGCGAAAACAAATAATAAAATAACACACAACTACCGGTTGCCATTCACAACTACCGGCAGCCATTCAGTACGAAGACGAATCGTAATGCTTAGGAGTAGCCGACGCTTTCCCAGACGTTCCTCCCCAGCAAAGCACAATATTTTGCGCATTGTTTTGAAGGCGCTCGGATATTTTCTGGAGAGAAACGCCGCCGCCAAGGAAAGACAAGAGGTGGCGAGCGCCTCCCTAAATTTTATTTTCCCCAGACACAAGCTAGCCAGGAGGAGACAATAAATCACGCAACATCGCGTGATTTATGCGTGACTGCTGCAGCAATATACTCGACTTGTGCTTAGGTCAAGAACCTTCTCTTTTTAGCAAAGTTACCTACTTAACAGGAATTAGCGACCATCTTGTCGTCGACATAACACTCTCTCTGTCTCTCTCCCTCTATTCCTCGGAAATCACATTATTGAAAATACATTCGTGGCTACGCGAGAGCCGACTACGTGTCTATCAACTCATGCCTCGAAGACTTTTACCAATCATTCTCTGTTAATCTCGAGGAAAGAACCGTCCGTGAAAAATGGACGCTTTATAAAAATAAGCTAACCCACTTAGTTGAGCGCTTCATCCCACTCACCCGCATCATATCTGATAACTATCACCCATGGTATAACAAAACAGTGCATAGTCATGCTAACAAGAAAAGGCGACTTTATAAACGAGCGATGTCTGTCAACAATTCAGCCTCGTGGGATACGCATATCATGCGTATGCATATCAGTAATGACGTCAGTAATGTCATTACTGATGTCTATAGTCTGGCATCAGCCAAATGCAAATTATTTTGTTGCTATAATTCGTGGTTGTGGAACATTAGCGTCGTTCATCTTAAATGCATATACACGCGTATTAACCTCGCGAGGAAGAGATAAGATCGCCATACGATGATTCTAACCTATTTTTTCTACGGTTCTTGAGGTGAAAACGAGTAAGGGTCTTTAATTTACGCGATTTAGAGGTGAGCGACATGTGATGAGGACAGGACGATACATTTGTGTCACTCTTCTTTAAATTCAGTAACTTTACAAGCAAGTCTTTAATTTGCCTTTGGAAATATTTTTCAACTTTGTCATTCTTTCCTCATCAACTCACAAATCGCGCATTGTGCCAGGCAGTTCAAGAAGACGGAAAGGAGGGACTCCTCTTGCTCGGACCCTCGTTTGTGTACTCGGACGCTGCCATTCTCCTCTTCGAAGATTAGCCAGTCGCTCAAAACTCGAACAAAGGTTGCTTTCCCCACCCTGTCCACCCCGAAGCTGACAGTGCTGTGGAAGCTACGTGCTCGTTGGACCAGCCACACTTTTGCCACGTGATCACGCTTCCTCGCGCATACCCACCAGCAGAGAATGAGGTCAGGTGATGAAAGGGAGGCGGTTCATTGGTCCGGCAAGCGTGTAGCTTCCACCGCACTGTCAGCTTAGTAGTGCAAGGGAGTAACTGAGGTCCGGTGTCGTGTGACGTGCGTTTGGGCCGAGTGACGCGCTCTGGGTATTGCGGATGTATCACAGTGAAAAGGCAGAGCGCTTTCGAATGGAAGGAGGTTCGAAACAGTCCACTGTGTTTTCAAATTTTCGTACCGAAAAGTAGGCTTTTGAGTTTCTACCTTATTTCTTTTGGCACACTAAACGATATGCTATTAGTAAAATCCCAATCGAAACTCATTTACCCCAGCCCAAAATTCGTTTCATGGGCCCTTTAAGCTACAACGAATTTTCGACGCTTATTTTCTTGGTCTATTCGCGTCCAAGGGAGCAGTTCCACATCAGACACACCAAGCTTTTATTGAAAAAGACACGAAAAGGGATTTAAAAATGTATTAAGCGGTTAGCAAGCACCACGTGGTGGATGTCGCTAACGCATCGTTTGTAATGCCCGTTTAGGAACCTTGAGAGGTAGTGACAGTAACTGTTTCGCCTCCGGCCACCACGAAAGAAGAGGGGAAGGAGGTACTCCCTCTCCCCGAGACTCTCTTTGTGTGTCCCCGACGTCGAACGTCACGGCGCGGTGGTGGCGCGTCGGTCGCACTTCCGGTCTGGGGCTGTGGGCGGAAGGCCCCATGTGAGGCGTGTATTCCTGCGTTGTTTTCAAAGGAACCTGACGAAAACATGCCTTTTCGTCAAACTGCCGCGACTGGGGCTGTGCCAAAAGAGTCGAGAAAGGTTTGAAGATCAGTTTTCATGTTCTCGGTTCTTCCGAGAACGTCGATATGTGGTAAACCAGACGCCGCCGGACCACAGTTGCTTGGGCGGGAAGCACTTTGGGTTGAATTCACCGATACTTGTGGTCATCAGATTTGTTTGTTTTGTTCCAACATGAATGCCGGAAAACCGTCAAGTTGTACGGCCCACCTGCGGACTACGTTCAGTGCGTCTTGAAGTTTGAACGGCCGTCTGATCGTTCGAACTGTCGTCTGCTCTTTCAAAACGCTTCTGCTTGTGGTCTGCTCTTTTAGACGACACCGGCCCGTAGACCAAATGTTGGCCCGTACTTGCGATAAGAAGTAAGTGCAGGCCTCAAAAGACTTAAGTTTGAAGGTTGGTAAGCAGGCTCGACGTAAACAGTAGATACAAGGAGATGTTGATTATTGTTACCAGCGGCCATCACCGACTTGTTATGCCTGATTCACTTCGTCCGATTGTGCTTGCGATTTTCAGTATCGACGTCGACCATCTCAGCTGCGGTTCACGCTTTTGCAGCCCGAGCAACGTCGCGACTGAAAATTGCGAGCGAAATCTCATCATGTGAATCAGGCTTTAGCGTAGATTCTGCGGTGTCCACGCGGAATGAATCGCCGCATGTCAGATTATTCACGCGAAGTTTTGCTGTGTAACGAGCCTTGTTAATTTCACTGACGCCGCTCATGTAGTCAGACATTGCCAGGAAGACGTAAAATCAACAATTCGAAAGCGATAAAGGGCAGGGGGACTCACACCAACGCCGATAACATCGCATTTCAATGGTTCGTTTATGGGCGACGGCGAGCTTGTTGCCCACACCCCCATCGCGCATGCGCGGCGCCGGTGGCGTCCGCTAGGGGCGCTCCGGGCGCTCCGGTTTGTTTGTAAACATGAGTTGGTGTATAGAAGATTAACCCGACACTCAAAATTCGTACAAAATCAGCTTTCGGGTTAGTTGCGGTGGCCCGATCGCTGGCATGCTTCGACCGCTTCGGTCTCTGGAACCGCTAGGACATCCTATCGACGTCAACCTCGCCGCAGCTTTGCTCGTCCCGAGACAATGTACGTCATGACTGCGGCGGACGTCACGTGCTCTACGCTGGCTGCTGTCCGAGCGCTTGCCAGAGGGGGCCGTTTACAACGAAAAATATAGACGTCAGGCTGAAAATACAAACGTGTGATTGTCCTTTACGGATATTGTGGGCCATATTCAGCCTATTTCTGAACACGACGGATATGTTTCAATTTCGTTGCAGTATCACTTATATTCCCCGTCGTTTTGGTCTAAACTTTCGAATGCGTTGAAAAATAGCAGTAGTTCTCGCAAAGCATATTTTACACGTAGAATCACGCAAATAGTTCTAATTCTAATAATATATACAGTACATTTTACTACCTGAAATGCAGTAAAGGCTGCTATAATACAAATACCGATTTGCATAAATTGGAATAATTATAAATGTTAAAACGATTAAAAACATCGATTATTCAATTAAGTTGCGACTGAAGAATGAATACACATTCTCGTATAATTTGAACAGCTGTTAAATTACAGCTTTCGTACGGATTAATTTTAGGGCATAATTTCTTTTGATATCGCCTATGTATATGTTAATATATTATATTAATTCGGCATAACAACGTTTGAATTGACCTGACCGATTAATATTTCCATAACAAACTACTGGGTCCATCGCGATTAATTATATTCACCCAGTTCAAACATCAGCTTTTGATATTCGAGTTTACCTATAGAGAGAGAAAAAGAAAATCATAAAAATGAGCTTTCTTTTTTATTTCTGTAGTTTCGGCGCGCTGCAAAACGGAGATATCAGTTTTTCGCCCACAGTTACCACGCGAAGCACACGTACGAGATTCGGGAAACGAATACTGTACTGTGATTTTCAGGGATACTGACTGCGAAGCTACGGCCATGCAAGGCGAGCAAAGTACATTCGGAGGCCTCGGGTTGCAAGGCATTCTCTTGAGCTCTCTCTCTTCCTAGCTGCTTCCTTGGTATTCGTATTTTTCCCCGTTTCATATGTATGCGTGTGCAAAGCCTTGGCGTGTGGCATTCGCGCGTGTGTGGGAGGCTGAGATGTCAGTGATGACATTAATGAAGTTACAGTAGTTAAAATAATTGTTTCAGTAATAAATGTATTAAATTCCTGAACTGGTAATATAGTAGTGTAATGAATTTCTTGGAGGCAGTAATTTTTTAGGAAATTCCTCCCTAATTTTTAGTTACGTTACTACAAAATGTATTTTTTTTTTCTGTTTCTGAAGCGTAAAAAAAATAACTTCTTTCTCGAAGTAGATCTATAGAAAATCGTAATAAAACTTTTTTTACCCCCCCCCAAAAAAAAAAAGGAAAAAAATTACACAGACGTAGGAGCAAGTTGGAACAACACAAAAGGTGTCGAAAGAGGAAGACCATGGTTCCCGAAACTCGAAATAACGTAGAGTGCCTTAATACACACGCGCGCTTTTGCTTGAGTGGTGACATCTCAGCCATTTTTACGCCCAATCGTTTTTTTATGCGTTTTGAAGTACGCGCAATACGGTGTCAAGCAGCTCGAGCGCGTAGCTTTGGCTAATGCAGAGACGCCATTTTAGCGCCCAAGTCACGCACCGAGTGCGCGAGAGCGTCACGCGCTGAACATTCAGTGCAACAATGGATGTCTTCACCCTGAGACAGACAGACATGTAGGCACCCTAAGATAACGCGGATTGGGACGCCACCTGGTCTGGGACGGCTCCGGCTGTACAACGCAAACGTCCACCAAGATCAAGGTCAACAAAACTTATAACGTTATAACGAAATTTGAAATATACCCATCGTGTTTAGAAATAGGCTGAATATGATCCACAATACACGTAAATGACATTCGTACGTTTGTATCTGGAAACTGACATAGTTTGTATGGCAAGCGCTCGGAGAGAAGCCAGCGGAGAGCACGTCACATCCGGCGCTATCGTGACGTAGTTTGTCTCGGGATGAGCAAAGCAGCGGCGAGGCTGACGTCGTCAGGATGCCCTAGCCATTCCAGCCACCGAAGCGGTCGAAGCAGGCCAGCGGTCTTTCCACCGCAACTAACCGCAAAAGCTGCTTTTGTGTGAATTTTGAGTGACGGGTTAGTCTATAATCTTGTGGAGGGAGAATAGCGACGTCTGTGACACACAAAAGAGAGTCCCGTTGAGCGGGGAGTTCCTCCCTCCCTCTTTTCTTGTGCTGGCCGTAGAGCTGTCGGGGACGTCAGATTCAAAGCATGTGTAGTTCTAGACGAGACAGTTGTCGTCACTACCTGTCAAGGCTCCTAGACGGGCATTACAAACGAGGCTTTAGCGACATCCACCAGGTGCTCTCTGCAGATTGCACTGTATTAACTGAATAATCAGTATACTGAATAATCGAAACTGAATATTACTGAACAATCAAACTGATGAAGAAGATTCATCTCTTAGCCATCACCATCCAGTCCGAAGCCAACTGGCCAGCCTGTCGCGCATGCGCACACGAGTCAAACCTCAATACAAGGTTCGTCGAATTTTCCACTTAAAGTTCGAAAAAGTCGAACCTGGTCGAACTCGAACCTTGGCTGGTTTGCGACACCTCTAATCACAGTGCCTAAGATACAGATAACTCAAAAGCATCAGCAGTTCGATAACTTTTTTCGTTCAGCGGCCTCCAAAGAACGACGTATTAACTCACAAACCTAAAAATATCATCTTTTGTCTTTTTTTCTTTGGTTTTTCTTTTTTACCGGATTTCGGGCTTCGGTTTGAGTCTCTAATTTAAAACGCGCGGTTTGAGGTCTTCGACGAGACGAACCTCTAGTGATCAGCGGACAACTAGCGACATCTGGTAAAGAGGCAGGACACTTCCACGTATTTCTACCCTACGTTACCTATGTCGCAATAAATGCAACCTGGAAGATACGCCTCGCCTTTCTGGAGAAATATGAGTAAGAAAAATAAGAAAAATGTATTTCAACGCGGAATGCAAGCAAGCATCATCCACAGGCTAGAGTATCTTCCATGAAGGCACTCTACCACAAGCAAACCGAAACAGCCGGTCTGTGAGCACAACGCGCTTGGTTTTCACCTCTTCGACTGGAACAAGTGCTGCTCCTGTTTTGCCTTCCCTGTGCAGTATAAAAAATTTACAAAACTTTCTAATATTTCGAAACCGAAACTTCATTGGCAGCAAACTGTGAATGAGTAGATGATGGCTAAATTCTTCGTAACGGTGGTAGCTTGCGTCACCTAGCATCAAGGAACGAAAACGACAACAAAGAAGGAGAGCGAAATAGAAGGAAAGAGCCTTCACTCTACACCCTGTCCCTTCCCGACAACCTGTTGAAGACAACTGACAGCCCTGACTTTTGGAAGTTCTGTCCGGCGCCCACAAAACAAAAATTGCACGCTGAGCACCACGCTGAGTAAATGAAGCGTTCCAGACGGACCAAGATACCACCGTCGACGAGAGGTCACCCGTGATCGCCACCGACGGTACGTTCCCTGTGCCGCCACCGATCCCCCGAGTCTTTGAAGTTATGCGTGGAATGTAAACAAGGCTGCGCCTCCTCCTCCCCGCACCCGGGGAAGTCGCCTACGAGACAACGCGCTCTTACTATCGCGAATCAACCTTATCAAATTTCGGATATGCGAGTCGATCGTTTAAATAAGGAAAGAACCACGACTCGGAAAGTGATCGGCGTGCCGTTTCAACGCGGACCGAAGCGCTCGCTGGGCCGGGAGGCTGCGATGGGTCGGCCATGCGGCGCTGACTTCTAGGATGCGACCTGGCGTTGCGTTGCCGTCCACCGCGGAGCCCTGGCTCCCCGTCCGCAAGTCCCCGAGGACGGACGCGGCGCGTCGCCGCAAGACGTCATCGGCACGGAAGACGCGGTCGCTGCCTCCGTCGGGACCACGGCATCGTCCCCGAATGCGACCACGCAGGAGCTGCTCCGCTGTGCGACGTGCTCTTCAACATCATCTCCTTGGCGTCCTACTTCTGCGACGTCGTCTTCGACGTCATGGTGGCCTACACCCTGCTGGCGGTGCGGCGGCAGCCCCTGTGGTTCGGGATCTCGCTCAGCTGCATCCTGGGCTCCCTGGCCACCAGCCAAGTCCTCTCGCTGCGCTGGTACCTGGACGCGGTCAAGGCGGCGAGCGCGGGCCGCAGGCGTCGCTGGGGCGTGCTTGCGCTGCACGCTTTGCAAGCGGGCGTCTTGTGGCGGTACTTCAAGCTCTTGTTGCCCGTTCGGCTGAGCGCCGTGAAGAGAGAAGTGGCCGACTTGTGCCTCCTGCGACTCGTGCACGCCTTCGGCCAGGCCACGCCGATGCTGCTCCTGCAACTCCACCTGGCCTGGGCGCAGCCGTCGGCGGATCTCGTGGCGCCCCTGGACCGGGTGTCGCTGCTCCTGTCCCTCTTTAGTGTGTGCTGGGCGCTCGCTTCCTTCAGCAAGAACGTTCGGCGCCGCCAGCTCCACCGGCTCGTGCTCACCTGGCTCGGCGTCGTCTGTCAGCTCGCCTGGCGTCTGGGCACCGTGTCCGCGCGGGTGGTGGCGCTCACTTTGTACGCGGCGCTCTACGGACCCTGGGTCTTGGCCGTGCTGGTGCTGCACTGGCTAGCCATGCTTGTATGGCTGGCGTCGCCTCCCCGTCGGCTCTTCGGCGGGGAGGTCCTCTGGCGTCGGCTCGCCTACTGCGCCCTGCTCGCCTACTTGCACACCCTATGCTACGTAAACCTACGACCGGAGCCGGGCCGGGCCCGGCGCGCCGCCTTTACGTGGCGATGTTGCTGGAGAACAGCCTTCTAGCGGCGGTCTGGCTCGCGCTGCATCCCGGGCCTCACTGGGGTCAGAGTGCCGCTCTCCTGACCGTCTGGGGCGGCTTTTTCTTGGGACTGGGCTTCATGTTGCTCTACTACCGCTGCTGCCACGTGCGCCGTCTGGCCCCCGTGCCCCGCGCGGCTCCACCGGTGTCTCCGGCGGGCGTCTTCAACTGCCGCCTGAACCCCGCTGCACTCAAGCGCAAGCGCAAGAAGCCGTCGTCGTTCGTGCCCCCTGCCCAGCCCTTTTGGAAGAGAGGCCCCGGAGCACCACCCGCGGTCGACATCCAGCAGAAGCTCCAAGAGAAGCGACGCCAGCAGCTTCAAGACCTGCTCGCCATCGAGGAGGAGATGAAGCAGGGGAAGCTAGCCCCGAGGGGACCACCGCAGGGGCCGGCACCCCGGCAGCCCATCCCGCGCTCCAAGAAGCAGCCCTGGCTGCGCAGTCCACCCCAGTTCCGCTACCGGTCGCTCCTCGGCGGTTCACCGGAGGTCCTGCTGTGCCCTCACCGCCTGGACCAGGCACGTGGAGGGGGACCCCTCAGGGCTGCGCCCCCTTGGCAAGGACCCTCCCGCGAGAGTTACGTTGGGCGCAGAGAGCCCTTGCATTCAGGGAGAGCAACTCGAGCGACGGGGACGTGGACTCTGCAGACGAGGATGCTTCGGCGAGGCTGCGCAGCTGCCGTACCTTCTTGGGAAGGCCGCACGGACCTGAGACCCGGCTTTGATTCGTCGCCAAGGCACCGAAGATGAAGTTCCGACTAGCACCTAGAGGCCTTCCACGGTCCAGGTCGTAACCGGTACACATGGCCAACTATGGTTCGTCAAAATACTCATTATTATTTGACTGGATCGTCGACCTCTTTGCAATTGGCTAGTGGGACCCTGCTACTACCAGATTTGCCGACCAGAGCCTCCTCTAAGCTACACCGTGCCCGTGAGCTTACAGTGAGAGAAACTGATAAAAATGGCTTCTGCAAGGCGACACTGGCCGAAAGAAAACGCCGCTATGTGGTGAAGGCAACCCTCCACCACGGTGCTGGAAACATGTCTTCAGCCGGTGTGTTTACTGCACTCTCGTATTTGGTCTCTCGATTTAACTCCGATGACGAGGTACTTGTGTCATGCCGTCGTTGACTGCGGTCCAGCCAGTGTCGCACCAGCAGAGACGGATGTGGCAGACGCCTCTTCCGCTGCGGGTCACTGCAGCTGGCCAGCCGACGGGAACTAGAGTAACCACGGATTGGGATGCCGCCGCAACAGTGACACTTGCGCTATGGTGCCTGGAGCACGTCTCCGACTGGTGTGTTTAGCGTCCTATCCCGCCCATACATCAAAAGTGGTCCCAAAGTGGCAGCAAATGACGTCACAGAAGCCGGAGTGTCATGCTGTAGCCTGTCGCGATCCTAGCTGTTGGTCGTAGAGATGCTGGCGAAAAGCACGAGCGAACGCGAGTGTCGCTGTCGACACGGTGTCCCAGGTGTACCAACTCCTGCTGCTGTAGCTTCCGTGGACTGCAACACTGAAGAGCGACCTGCAGCAGAACAGGCGTCTGCCACATCCACCACAGCTGCTGGGACACCGCCAGGGTCGCGACCGGCGACAGCATGACACTTCTATGACGTCATCAGGCGGAAATTGAGGGACCACTTTTTTGGACGCGGTAAACACACCAGTCGAAGACGCGTTCCAGGCACCATACTTGCGCCCAATCATCTTTGTCGGCACTTCAACTGTGTGTCCGGGAAAAAAAGGTTTTGCCAGTGGTTTTTTCTCCACAAATATGAACTGTGCGTCGCCAAACACCCAGTCTTAAGACCAGATGCCAAATTTTAGAGCTCTTCGTCGTATTGTTTATAGCAAAAGCCATAAGATATTTCTTGAAATTTTCAATTTAAAAACCCTGTAGCCGACACTATTCATCGCTTTGCAATTGCCGGAAACCGTTCTTTCGTTTAAAAATTTTCCAAAATCGCCGACAACTCTTGAATTGGATAGCGCGAGCTCTGAAACTTTGGCATCTGGTCTAGGTCACTATACTCCGTCTCACTCTACGAGGTACTAGGGTCCAAAGGCTGGCGGCATAGTACTACCTCAGAAAAGCTTTCATCTGCATTGCAAAAGAGTGCGCGAGAAAAATTCCCAATATGCAGAGTACGAAGAGCACTAATGTTATGCATATGGTTCTCTGTTGTGATAGCGCACTATTTTATATTGGTGAAGTAAAGGTCCATAATATTTAGTTTCATTAACATGCATGCCATATTTCGTAAACACATCAGCTGTTTGGAGAAGTTTGAGGATACGCAGGCAACACGGACATAGTCTTTTCACCTTAGCCATAACAATCCAATCCAATCTTGAACGCTCGATCCAAATTTGTTAATGGCCACTGGTTCTGATCTCGGGTTCTCTTTGCCACATCGCTTCCAGATGGTATTTAGTCCCATCAGTAGTAGGAAGCAGACGAAGCTGATGCGAGGGTTCAATAAGCAGGAAAACTTGCCTCCGTATGGCACATCTTGGCGCACTGATACGTACGACGGATCAAATATACCTCGTGGTTTCTAACAGGCTCGTGATTGGACCCGGTGGCTTGTGGCATTGGGTCTTAATCTATCGTAGGACGAGACGGAGTATGGCGCCACGTTTGGACAGAGACTGCACTGTTTAGTTTACTTTTTGTGGTGAAAAGACCGCTACAAGGTTGTTTTTTTACGGACACCCTGTACAATTATTTGCCAGAATCGCAACAAGATGAGCTGCTGGCTTCCGTGGCAGATTGTTTTTGCAACCTTAGATGCGTGGACCCTACAAGATGCTAAGCACACCAGTTGGAGATATGTTTCAGGCACCGTATCAGCATTTTGCGTTAAGTCTGGAAAGAGTGATCCACTTGGGACACCTACATGAGGCATGGCCTCTTTATGCAGAATATCATTGTAGAGCAGGAACCATACACTGTGCAAGAGAAGTTGCCCTTTCAGACACGGTACATGTGACAAAATCGAAGAACACAAAAGTGGCATTTCAAATTTTTCAAAACTCCATCGAGCAGTATTGGCAATCGCCATATTATTTTATATGGCACTGCCAGCTCTTGGTGTGCGACTGCACCCAACCATCGGAAGCAAGCCCATGACTACATTATGGCATACTTGGAAAATTTGAGAAGTGGCTCCACTTGTAAAGGGTTCAGACTTCTTCCTGATATACGACGTGCCTTACTACCATACTAAAATTACGCTTTTTTCAGCACCAGCCTGCACCTGTACTGAAGGATATACACTGCAGCGCAAAGGATAAGGACAAGTAAAAGACGTAGACAGGACAAGCACTTGTCCCGTCTACATTTTTTACTTGTCCTTGTCTGTTGCGCTGCAGTGTGCATTATGTATAACCAACTCGTACGTCAGATCATATTATACTAAAGGAAGCTGTCGAAATGCCATTGAAGCAGGCGCTCTATGTGTGTTAGCCCGTGTTTAGGGGCAGTTGGGTGGCACGTGCGGTAAATGTTTTGAGAATGCATTTTCAAGTGGAGGTGACTGGTGCAATA
>JAZHYW010027757.1:0-61814 GCA_037355805.1 Ixodes ricinus
AGCCTATAACGCTACTAATAAGGTGTCGGCAGGTACGCTTGCACTGTATGGGATCATTTTACGAAGAAAAAATTGACAGGCCTTAGCCGGTTCGGAGACTATCAGTTCGATTTATATATAATTGTTATCCCCGGCTAGACTCTCCTACCGAATTATTAGAACTAACAACATCATTCGTCTAGAATTCCATAGAAAGCTAACTAGAGTAAAACTTATTTTTCACCCTTTGTATCACAAACTTCGCCTTGAGTGTTTTTCTTACATTCATCCATCATCTACTAGACAGACTAGACATGACCATACAAAAAATAACATCTGTATTCGCTCGCACGAATGCTTTTAAATGCTCATTTTTTCCCAGAAGTGTAACAGATTAGAACTCATTGCCTTCCCATATTTTTACTTCGAACAATCTTCGACGATAAGTTGAACAACGTTTCAAAGTGTAATTTGTGATTTATGTTGTTTATCTGTGTTTTAGTCACCCTACGGTTTCTTTTGATGTATAAATTCTGGATATCATGTGAAGAGAAACCGCATCCACTCCTGCTTTGGCCGTAGTGCTAGCCTGCAGAATCTTTTAAATAAATAAAATATTAAATAATACCCGATTCTCCTCCGCCCCATTTGCGCATACATTGTAAAGTTATCGGGGGTATCGAAGTGTGACAGGGAGACGGGTGAGAAAACACTGTTCTCAGCCGTCACCGGTCACTCGGCTTCATGTAACACCCGTCTATTTGGAAGATCAACGTGTTGTTCTGAAAAGAGACGTCTGTAGCTCACCAACTTGATCCTCGTAGGATGCATCGGTTGCAAACTTCTACCTTTGTTTTCCCATTTCGCCTCTGGTATTGGACCTGTGATCATGAGCATGTGATCTGTTGTGGCTCCATCGTCTTGTATGAAATAATCGCAATTGATTCAATATGTTTAAAAGTCTTGAATATAAGTTTTATAAATTTAAACATGACATGATGATGTTACAAAGTTTTGGTCGCAAAAACGTCAGACGAATAAAAATTTACGATTACCTGCTTTGTACACTCAATACTTACATATTATCCTGCCACGTTGTATTTCATTATTTTCTCATTCATAGTTTTTTCGCGCAAACGGCTCTCATGGAGCCCATTATGACTCGACTCTCGAATGCGATCGAATGCTCAAAGCAAAAACGAGACACTTAAAAAAAAAAAAATCTTTGCAATTTAGTTTTTCAATTTCGTGCCCTCTATGGCTGCTATGATCCCGAGCATTTTCCAAGCCCGGAGCACCTCCTACATTCGCAAGACGTGTCGGTCGCTTTCGCGCCACACCCTTCAATTGGGATGGCCACTTGTCTCTTAGGGTACAAGTCGACTTTAATTAATCAATGTGAAGCTCGCAGGATTCGCCATCGCTAACGTCTACCTTTGTCTCCCATCTGGCTCTCGTAGGACCGCCTAGCTGAACCAACACCTACAACGAAGCTAAAAAGGTCCGCCCTCTTGGCGCAACTTTTTATAGTCTTATAAGCATATCTATACGTTAAAGAATTTTAAACAATGTGTGAAGGAGTCACGACGTTGCACGTGTCAGAATATCAGACAAAAAATATCCGATCATATCTTTTGTATTTAAGTTACTTTCATTACATCATGACCGCAAAAATTTCTGCAGATTGTACTTCCTAAATCATCTTTTTCTTCCAATTATGGCGGCTGAGGGCGACAAGCCCGACTTCAATTTAGATTTTCAACGTGCGATGAGAGCAGGTACGAAGCAGTTGAAACAAGCAAAATAATATTGGTGTCTAGTTCTTTAACCCGGAGCCCAGTTATCCTTCTGATCACTAATTCTCGCAGAGTACGCAGAACGTGGTGGCCTCTGTATGTCGCAATCATGCGGGAGTTATACCTAAATTAATGGGCACCAGAAAATAAAATGTTCAAAGGAAATGATTGCACAGAAATATTTGCAAGGCACTTAATCATTTCGTCATTTAAGTAATTTGCTTCGCGTCTTATATGAGTATTAACGTTAAATAATGAATTTCAAATTTGTTAAGAAAATATTTCTTGCTGATAAAATGAAAATAAACAATTAGACAAAGTGACTTTGTGTTCGATAATGAAAGATCGGCAGGCAATCGAACGTACCCCACCAAGCAGTAAATGCGATTTGGAACGCTCCCTCTGAAAACATGGACCGCGCACCAAACGCAATAGCAAGTCAGCGTGTTAACAGCCTCCACACAACGCTAACGCGACATCTTTCATCACCGCAGAGTTTTCTGCAGATTACCATGTATACAGAGAAGACAGTAGTTCTTTATTCGCATACACGTGTCAAAGTTAATTGAAGACCGCGCAGTCCGTAGCTCAGGTCCGCCTAAGTTTATCTACAGCGCCGACTATGCCCCGTGTTTATACAGATGAAGGATAGTTTGGTGGCAATAATTTGTCTATATAATGGCATACAACGAAGCAATTTAACAACCGACGGTCGCGCGCTTTCAAGACGACTTTTAAATACATTGGTACTGCAACCCCCAACGCCCTTCGGAGAGCGACATATATCCGGAAGAAGGTGTTTTTTTGCGTGTAGTACTGCGCGCAGTTTTGCCTGTAGTAAAATCGCTCGATTGAGTACGATTCAGAAAAGGCGGTACTGAACGTCGCTTGAGATAAAACTCCGGACCTATCTTTTAGCTTTAAAAAAACACTTGCAATTACATTTTTTTTAACTTTTCTTTCCAGGCAAGTGATGAAACAGTTGATTTCGACCAATACCCCAATGCTACGATTTCTTTAAATACATAAGTCAAGCTATGGTTAAATATTTGTGAAACTAACACTCAACAAACGATGTTCAATGAAATTGCGTTCAGTGAAACGGCGTTTGATGAAACGGCTGCGATGAGACGGCATTTAATGAAAAGGACTCTGATTAAAGGTCGGAGCCAGATAACTTAACACACAAATATTCGCAATTATCGCGGCTACAAAGTTATGACAAAGTGCAGTCGATGCGTACGGAGCAACTCCCGTAACAAAGCGAGTCATCGTCATGCCCCCGTCGCCAAAATTCAAACAAGACAGTTCGCTAGATAAAGTGTCATTTGATAAGTAGAAAAGAAAAACATTCATGTACTTTGGACGCATCGAGCGCGGCAGCAGAGGAACTAATGATCGAGTGCAAAACGCAAATTAATTTTATTCATTCACATAGAGATATATCACGAAAATATATTTTACTTTTGGGCAAAGTCCCACAGAACGCGAACGCTTTTTTGGAGAAATGCGTTTGTGAACAACGATTTCTAGGGTTCCTGACCTCTAACAATGTTTAAGCTAAAAAAAGACACCTAAGCACTTCTTACGAGTTGTGAGTGCAAAAGCATTCTCGGCCGAAGCGCCGGCAGGGATTGCGGCGTTGCTTCAAGCAGACGGCAGAGGGAGCAGGAATTTCCAATTCGCCAACGCCCACCTCCGGGCCTCTGGCCACGCCTGACACGTGACCCAAAGAGGGTAAGAGGGTCCTACGTGACTCAAGAGAGGAAGAGAGAAGCTGCCGGAGCTCGTGCCACCTCTCCTAGTTGCACGTTTTTCGCGGTCGCAAACAACTCCAGCGAGGGCTGTAGGGACAGTTAATGCTTTAAAATAAAAATATCAACAAGACGACTTAAAAAGTAGTAATCATGCACACTGAGCGAGCTTTGGTGAGTACGATGCGACAAGGGAGAAGCCGGGGAAGCGGGAGATGGAAAGTAAAATCATATCAAACCAAATCAAACAAAATGAAAGCTTTATTTTCCAGAAACACTGGAAGGAGTCCCACACAAAAAACTGTTGGAACAGCCTGACTGGGTATGGGACCGGTAATCGTACGCGGTGGGGGAGGGGCGAGGGGCCTGTAAGTAACAAGACGCGGGCTTTTGGAGATAGCATGTTGCACAACTTGCCCTCCAGTGATGAGCTGCTGATTGTTTGTAAACGCTTTTTTTTTAGAAACGGGTTTCACTTTTTTAGTGAACACAACAAGCATTTATTTTTGTATCTAGATCGTTATCATTCACTCAAACTTCGCTTCGGCCTTGGGGTCGCGGAAATCGGGAATGGAGTGAGCAAAGTTGCTTTTTGTTTACCTGCTCCTTTTCAATGATGTCCTCTGACCTCCGTACGGCCGCGTGATTACCTACAATCTGACTCGGGAGAACTGGGTTGCGAGGTTCCGTAGTCTGGGAATTTCTATAGGATGGCAACAACTCGCTGTTCTGCTCGGGGAAAAGTAGTATATTGCCCAGCATGTGGTGCGGGTAGTGACTCGTGCTATTAGGGTATGCCTTGAAAATAATGTTTTATTGCGAATAAAATGGTTTCTTCAGTTCAAACCCTTTGATAATCAAAACCTCAAACGTGGAAATGCTGAATAATTTGGATGTCAGAGCGTTCAACGCCGAACGATGAAGCCGCGAAATATTTCAAATGCGTCGAAGCCGACTCTTAACTGGCAATAGTATATATTTACCTGGACTTCAAGCATATATATGCAAGAGAAACTGGGGGACATGCAGAGTAAGATGGAATGACAGAGAGGGGATAAGAGAGTTGTGGAAAATAGATTGAGGAATATACCCAGAGCTGACACGGCTCACGTTACTCTAACTAAACGGCGTCGAAACGTTAGGAGCTAAGAAAGTCCATTTTCTCTTGGCATACGCACACGAAAAGGGGGGAATTGCATATGTTGTCTCTGCAGCAATGCACAGCAAGCGCCTCAACGGTCGCGAAGTCCTTTCAAAGCGCGGAACACCTAGCCGCAGTTCCATAGCTGTGACACCTTTGGAAGGCAGCAGAATTTCTAGACCGATAGGCAACAAGGGTTGCAGTGTCCAGATAGAGCTAGATCATAGCGATGCTCTTATGATCCGTCAGCGCAAAGTTTTATCTCTTTCCACCCCTTTGGCTCTCGTGGGACCGACAAGCTCGTGCAATATAACCACAATGTTGGAGCGTCCGCACTTTTGCGGCCTCATTTTTGTTTTATGAAATGGATCCTTTAATAAATTGAGAAGTATTGTTTGTGATTTATATAGGCTTAAACCTAATATGACCATGCCACGACGTTTAACGTGTCAATAATTTCAACAAGTAAAGTGCACGATGGCGTCTTTTGTGCATTGGTTACTTTTATAGGATCGTTGCACCTGGTATCATAATCTTTCGTCGTACATGTTTTTGTTTTTTTTCGAGCATTGCGGTTGTTACGGCGCTAAGTCAGTTTGCACTCTCGAGTTTGAATGCAGGCTGAGATGAGGACGAACATGTGGAACTCAAGAAGATATATTTGACACTTAGAACGTCTAATCTGAGGACATGCAGCGCACAGCGAAGGAAACCGCGAGTCAGCGTGCAAAACGCCTCCACACTCACCGCAACCATAATAATTATGTTGATTGCAGCGGTTTCTTGCAAGGCACCGAGCACGTAAAACATACACTTGTTTTTATTCAGATAGATACAGCAAGTTATATAAAAATCGCGGAATTCGTGGTATCAGTGCACATAATTTAGCAGTAGAGTCGACCTTGTCATGTGTTGAAATAAATAAAAGTCATTGGAAAAATGTTTAAACTAAAGCAGTGAGTCTAAAGCAGAACATTTATCAAGTGACATTTCCGCAACTTAAATAATTTTCTGATTCCATCGCAACACCGAACTTTGAACACACTTTGGGGACCAACAAATATTTACGACAATGCTCAACATATTGCGTCAGCGTGAAGTACTGAGCATAATAAAATGACAAACGAACTTTCAGTCCAATCGATCGCTGCAATGCACGATTGAAAAACACACTACCGTACTTCTCTTGAGGTCCAAAACAAAATAATAGAAATAAACATCTAGAAAAAGGGACCGACATTTTGGTTTAGCTATCCAGAAAGATAATGCAACAGTTATTTTGAAACTTTATAATGACAAAGTCTACGCCAAAAAAAAACACATTAATATTACAATGGCCCACACAAATCGGGTGTGATGGACACACGCTTCTCTATCTTAGGTGGCAACATTTTGCCGCTATAAACGCTGTACCTACAGTGGCTCTAAACAAAAACAAACAATGGCTCAACCCTAACACAGGTAAAGATCCAGGCATCCTACCGCCGAGCAGCTACGAGCACCATCCGCCACACAAACACCTAGCACAACGACCGGACTAATAGACTGTAGCCGGGTGGCAGCGAATACAAAAAGGCGCGTAAGAAAGAAGAAAGTTCCTCTGAGGGACGACGACCACCTTTGGGGTGTCTATTATTTACAAGTAGCGCATTGAACCATTCTTTCGTCTCCACTTTAAAATTCAGATGGCACGGGTGAGGGCTTGTTCGTCGCGCCATGTAGCTTATAAAACAGGGGACAAAAACGAGCTCTCAAGCCGTCTTAAACAAAAACAAAGCATAACGCTTTTGGCCTGCCGCGCGTTTTTGTGTTGGTGCATTTGAGGTAATAGGCATTGCAACGCCCGCATTAGAGGTCCAAGAAGGACAAACTGATAGCACTGGTATCATGCTAGAGAAAGATAATTATAGAGTCTTAGACTTATCGAAGTCGTTCCTCGAAGGCGTTAGTTAGTGCCAGACTACTTTTCTTTGACGCTTCAATTACTTTTCCCTGGATTGCCACGAAATTGGGGAAATACCAGACCTCAGCGAAATACACCGCGTAACAATCGAACAAAAAACAGTGAAGCCTAAATTTTGCATCTTGTGGCAATTTAGAACGAAGCTAAAGTTGCCAAATGAAAACAAAACAACCATAAGTGAGACCTAACTTTGGAACTTGTTAGATTACCGATTCTGGACAAATAAGGTTCAGTTTGGCTTTATGTTGGATCCTTGCGTCTTTTTAAGGCCCTACATTTCCCAAAAAAAACATTTTGTCAAAAACGTTGTGCCACATGGGCTGATAATTTCTAAACTTTCCTTCCAGGTGTCTGATTTGCGCCACTTCCTGCGACGCTTGAATCTGGACATTGGAGACCTTAAAACAAACAATACTACAAGTATTTTGTCGCTGATGATGAGACCATCTCTCAAATATGGAATCCACACCCATGTCCGTTTTTTAATTAACGACGCTGTTAGGTACAACGGAAGGCGCATCCTCCAGGTATGATATCTATTATTTTCTTGCAAGGCATTAATCTCTCACCAAAATAAATGGCAGTCTATATGTTTGGCGAACTATAGTTAAAATCTTCAATACATGTAGGATATAAGACCAACAAAACATCATAATGCACATTCTAGAACATGCACTGGCTATGGTTGAAAGTAATCATGTTCAACTCCAAAGAGGAAGACTGCAAGGTGTACCAGACACAATATCAGGCTTGTTTGGGCCTACAAAGATAACTACGGACGCCTAAGATAGGAATTATTTTATAGTTTTGTTTTGATTGGGCACGTTTTAGCTGGTATACTCCCAGGTTAAGTATCAAAATTTCTGGAAACTTAATTGTCAAGAGCTGATTTTATTGTTTTCCCTTCAATTTGCTACCGAAAATTCAGAGTCCGAGAGAACTAGGCTTGTTTCGCCTTGTGAAACGAAACGAGAATTCGCAAAACCCTTCTGTAAGACTGCAGTTTAATATTGCATTTCTCGAATATGGGACACATAGCGTTTGATGGCAGTCATAATGGGCATTCATGATTCTTGCATTCTGGCACGACTAGTTATAAAGAAGGTTAACGACAGACTCTGCATTTTCGTTTGCCGAATTTCATCTTAGGTCTGAAACTCAGTCCCGCCACCAGGGTTGAATAGTATGAAGTAAGACGCGTTGAGCGTCGACAAGCTAAAAGGGTCTGCTCCTGTTTATTTCTAGTGTTTCGGGTGTGGCAACAGTACACACCTTAAGTCAACGTGCCGATATCGGGATGGATCCTAATGTAAATGAAACAAGGAAGTTCGCCAAAGCTCAAACATGCCCAGCTCTACGACCACAAGTTTTAGTGGGAACCTGAACTTAGTCGTGAAAGCCGTCAAAAATGGTTTTGCTACTCGTGACTAAGACGGCTGTAGCTCCTCACATATACACCGGCTCTAAGCTAACGCTGCTAGATATCGACACTTGGGATTAGCTATGATTTCGGAGGCTAAAAGTGAGCTCAAGTTTTGTTGCTTCAACAACCAGAGGATACCTCTAACGGAACAATGTGTCCTCGATGTCACAATGAGCCGACAGACCTCAGTGTTAAAACCCGTGGTGAAAGAAAAGAGGCATACAAACTTGTGATGAACTAGAATCGACCCTTGCGAAATCGACTTGAACAGATACATTTCTTCTTGATAACACTCTCCACACGCGCAAAGTTGGAATCGATGCTTACTCGGTCTTTGGTCGTGACTTTTCACTGACTTGTAGTAGCTAAACTAAATTGAAGATTCTGCTTCACATGAAGCTTTTCAAATCTCGACGGTTCTTCGGGCCGATAAACATTGCATTTGCGATAAGTGCAGCAGTAAAAACAATCTAGAGCTGTGAATTAGAGGGTGTAATAAACAGCTCAAAAACTCAAACCGGGGGCACCAATTGTGGTAGTGTTGAAAGCTGATTGTTCCTTCGTGTATGTGGAGACTGCGGCCTCACCCAACATCTACAACTGAATAGTATCAGCTATCGCGATCCGAATAACTTTTTACCAAGTTGGACCGCTGCCATTGGCTTGCGAAGTCGGAGCTATCAGAAGGTTACCACCAGATCGAACTATGTAATGAAGCGTAATAGGCTCTGGAGATAAACACTTATAAATATATATTTTTATTCCACCGAATTTGTGGCAACTGGCTTACCTCCGGTCTTGCGGTATCTTTGAAAGTTGGAATTTTCCACGTGGATGGGTGCCAAGCATAATTTTATATGTCCAAGTTGAAGTACCTCATTTTCCTGAACAAGCTTGTGCTGCACACAATGGACTTTATATTCATCTGAGAAAAAGGTGGATGCCAGAGCACTCTGGTAGGCGACCAAGAGAACGGGTTGCATTTTATCCATCTCAATATATAGTATACGGCGAATGTGATACCTCGGGATTCTGTAGTGAAAATGATGGCAGAAGGGTTAAGTTTTGCGGCTTTACTGAATACGATATAGTAAACTGTACAACCTATAAAAGTAGACATTTAGTTTTCGCAGTATAATAATAAATGTATTCTCATATTTGTACTTTAACGCACAGAACTCCTGTTTGAGAACGAGCAGAGAGACAATCTCCTTAATATACTTTGTGAGTCACCAGCGGTACATTATACGCAGAAAATCACAAGAGGGGGGGGGGGCTCCGTCATTGTTCTGCACCAGAGTATCCTTACTAAGTAGAAGAGGGAGGGACGTTGTCACACATTCAGCACAAATGAACTCTAAGGCAGAACAATACTCGGTCTGTTTTCAAAGGGACGAGAGTACTTACACGTTTGAAAGGCATGGCGCAGAATACTAAAAACCTTGCGTGCATAACGGATGCTAAGGTATTGCCTTCTTCCTTCAAGTGCCATTTAGTGTATCTCGACGGACAAGCTAAGCATGGGTGTTGTGCAAAATAAACCAGTGGCAAGTATGGGCTTCGGGAAAGGGAAATGGCTCAACACCTTTTGGACAGATGGCCGCCCTGATTCATAATCCAGGTCCCAATAGTCTAGTCGAGACCATAATAGGGATATGTAAAGCAGCAAAATGCACTGTCAGTCGGACCCCCGTTATTTGAGCTACATCATATTGATGACGTTCGAGGATCATAGACGTTTTAATTTTAACTCCTTAACAGGAGGTGTAAATTGCAACGTTATATAATAAATTACAACTAAATATTAGCGTGATTAATTTACAGAAGTCGCTGCTGTTTAAGTAAAGAATATAATCTGAAAACAACCCACGGAGCAGTGAAAAACAAACTCACACATGTTGTTTCAGAAGAACCAAGTAAAACCTTTTGTCTTCTGCTGATATGCTAAATTAATTTATTTTAGTTTGCAGCTGACGCTCACAACAGGACAAGTTCCAAGATGCAACCGAAATTTCCACATGGATTACATATAAATATTAAGATACTGATGGTCGTATCACTTTTGCTAGGCCATTATTTTGACTGCAAAAAGTGTCAAATAATACATTTCCCTGAGGGACACTACTCTGTTGGTTCGACTCGTACGAAAACTGTGGATGCCGCGTTATCATGCGGCCTAGAACAACGTCGTCATACAAATCCCCAAGTAAACTACCACGCCACGTCGTGGCGCAAACCTTGTTAAAACCGAAATGTACAGAGGCACAGTGCTGACGGTGCACAAAACCTTTGCGACTACAAGTTTCTATTTATTTATTTATTTTGTTGTACTCTCAGTGTGGCCAGCAGTGGACCTTTCTTCTCTGATGCCGCTTTGATAAACATCGTATATTTTCCTGCGTCTAGAAAAGTCAAGATGCGTCGATTAACAAGTATCTCATAGGTTTTTAACAAACAGCTTGCAAGAGCGACGGGGTGGTAGATCGTTGGTAAAAAGGTTTTCTTACTGGTTTTCAGCAGGGTGATTATGTGTGCCCATTTCGAAATCAAAGGAAAAGAACCATCCTACAAAAGTTAGAGAAACCCAATATGAAACTACTATGACACCTGCTTTAGCATTCCAAGTGGGTCCCGTCTGGCAAGGGGCAAACTGCTTCTCAGCACTGTGCGAAACTTCAAGCTAGCGTAGTGGAAATAAACTGTGAGCAGCACCTCAAGCACCAGATAGAGAAACTGGGCGCTTCTCCGGCACTAAGCTACACTTCTTAAAACTTAAATGCAGTAAATTAGACTAACCTGATGAAAGGCACTCTCACCACGTTTTATTAAAAGAAGGTTCCGACGTTTCGGGCCAGCTCGGCTCCTTGATCACGGGTGACTGATGCTTGGGCTGTGGGGAGCGGCTTACTCAAACATGTTTTATCTGCGCTCCTCGCACGACGCCCCGCAATCCGAAAACGCAGGTGCTTGGGAGCGTCCCCGCAGAGCGGTTTATGTTGTTTTGGGTCTTTTGGATATGCAACGGTTCCAACGAAAGCCACCTCCGCCAGTTTTTTCAGTGCCGAGGACGGAGCTTTTGCTAAAGCCGATGGCGTTGCCCATCTCCTCTACATGCTTAGCGAGCAGGCTGCCCTGGACGTCCTTTTTCTGAACGTTGTACCGGTGCCTGCGCAAGGGTTGAGGGTGGTTCTTTGTTTCCCCGAAATACGAGGCGGCGCATTCGTTGCAAATAAGTTTGTATACGAGTCCCTCTGCCCTCTCCTGCGGAGGTCGATCCTATTGCAGAGAGGGAAGGCGGCCGATGGTCGAGACGGTCTTGTGCGTCATGGTAATCATGTATTTTCGAAGGACGCTGACGAAAGTTTCGCTTGTGCCCATTATCTATTGGACGCAAATGTGGCTGAAAAGGAGGGGGGAGGGTGGCATCCCGTGTTCCTGGAGTGCGAAGAACTTTCTTGAGGACCTTTTTCATTTCCTCGAACGTCTTGGTTAATTGTGGTAATTTCCTTCCGAGAGTTTCTTCCGTTGAGCATACCGTGATTGCCCGCCGGAAGAGTGCGGAGGTCAGTGAGATTTTGTGCGACACACGGCTGCTTGAAGAAGAATGTAAACATCGACCAGTGTGTGTAGGCTGTCTGTACACGGGAAAGTCCAGAAGTGGAGGCCTTTAACCACGCAGGCGTCCAGAAATGGGAGGCAGTCGTCAAACTCCAGCTCCACTGTGAACTGAAATTCCGCCTTGATTGACTTCAGGTGTCTTGGAGCCAGTCGACATCACTAGTTTTCACAATGCACAAAGAGTCGTCGACATACCGCAAAAACAATGCTGGTCCTGGAGAGACTGTATCCATAGTTCTTCGCTCAACTCAAAACAAATTCCGTTTCCCGTTTGGAAGGCGGCCATTCTTAACTCGTCCATGAAGTTGTGTACCTCGACAAGTCCTCACTGGGGCGCGATAATGTTTGCGGTGCTTGCTATGAGTCGTCCTAGAGCCGAGCTTCGCTGCCTCTTCAATCATGGTCGCCACCAGCCCCAACCAGAAACAACTGCGGTGGGGTCCCGTGATCACTGCTATGTTGTACGCTTGTTTTCTGCTCAATCACTGTCGAAGAACGACAGTCTTCGAGAATAGAGCAGCAGACCTGCGAGGTGAGCTCCAGTCAACCGCCCGAGACGGCTACGCAAAGGCCCGCCCCGGCTCGCAAAGCCTACATCCTACAACCCCTACAACGTTTTAAATATGCTGCTGGTCGGACTTCTGCCCTCCTGAGATTTCCACTGCAACCCCGGGCCCTTCTGCCTGCAGTCATACATTGCGAGAACCCTTCTAAACAATGTCCAAGGTCTGCAGTCCGACCTGAGCTGCAACCCAGCAAACGCCGTGTGTATGTGGGACGTGGCTCGATGACTCAGTCCGGGATCACAAAATATTTGGTCCAGAATACGCCGTATTTAGAAAAAATCGACGCAGACGCGGAGGCGGTGTCCTGATTGCCGTCAAGAACGATTTTCTTTCCAACACACCGCGCAGACATTGAAAGCCCCAACACCGAAATGGTATGGACTCAACTCAACTGCCGCGGCGGGAAACTGCTGTTCGGCTCAATTTATAGGCCCCCAACCTCAGGGCACGTTGTCTTTTCGGAGCTCTGTAAGGTTTTCGACCGAATCAACTCTCAGGGGACCACTTCATGAACATGTTACTAACAGGTGATATCAACCTACATATCAACTATAACACCGCCGACCCGACGCGAACTAATGAGACGGAGGCAAAGTTCATAGACTGGATGCACTGTGCGAACCTGACTAAGGTTGTCCACTTTCCAACGCACATTCATGGCGACAACCTCAATCACACCCTGGATCTTGTGCTTTAATTATTATAATGCAAGTAAATGCAAAGGTGCAAGCGAGCTGGACAAGAATGACGAAAAAAGTTCTTGGAGAAGGGGAACAAGAGGGACAAAGGACAAACACAAATCTCCAAACACAGCAAGGTGACTGGTGCGCGACCGAAAAATTTGCCTGGTCCGGTTATCGAACCCGGGACTTCTTCATTACAGGAGGGGCGCTCTACCAACTGAGCTAACCAGGGGTTAGACATCAGTAGAGCAAGCGGGCTATATCAGCTGCCATCAGTCTAACACCAACAAGGGTGAAGCTTGGAATTTAAGGTTATGATTGTATTGCAATTAAATGCAAAAGTGCAAGCGACCTGGACAAGAGTGACGAAAATAATCCCTGGAGGAGGGGAACAAGGGGAAAAAGGACAAGTGCAAATCTCCAAACAAAGGACAAACACAAATCTCCAAAATTGCCTCATACGTAACAGTCTGTCGAAGCATTGGTTTAATTAGTTAAAAGCCTTCAAATATCAGACTTTGCCACGTTACATATGAATGATCCGATGCTGTCACAGGAGCTTGTCGCACCAAGTTCTTTTGTGACTTAAGCCAAAACCCCGGTTGTCTGTCCTTTCTACTCGTCAATTTCTTTGATTCTCCGATTGCATGTGATCCTTTACCTTACTATTAGCTAGTAGTAAACTTCTTTGATTATGACTTTCTTCTTTAATTTATGACTAATAAATACACTATACTTTCAGTGTGCGAGTTCGGCATTGAATCGAGACATCCTACGATAAGCTGACGACCACGAACTATACCGCACAATTCACTCCACTAAAGACGTGGCGAATCTTGCAGTCCGACCTCCTCAAGATTAGTAGATGGTCTGACCATAATGGCTTGTTCCACAATTTAGGCAAGTAACCATATCTGCGAATTTCATGAAAACAAATACGGCCGACGTGACCTACATGGCCCACGGCAAACGCCTAGAAGAGGTCACCGAGACTAAGCTTCTTGGAGTCTGTTTTGATCGATGGCTGTCTTTAAGACCACGCGTCGACTACGTCTGCAAAAGAGCAAACAGGCTAAGAGTGTTCATAACTGGGACGTCAAGGGCCATGCCGCACCAGGCCTTCTTTACGCTGTACACAACCCTCGTACTGCCAGTCCATAAACACGGTGCCACCATCTGGAGCCCCACCAGACCGACCTCCAAAAGCGGCTCGAGTCCATACAAAGGAAAAGGTCGAAGACTGCTCTACACATGCAGGATAGGGCAAGCAAATTTCCTTATGAGATGCGGTTACAGACCCTGCGGTGGTCTAGACTTGACAGACGTAGACTTTTCTCCAGGGACGTACTCCAGTGCAAGTTTCTGCATGGTGACTCCCCATTTCGGAAGGTTACCTGCGGCGGTCAATGCATTACCCACTTAGACTCGAGCAGTGCCTTGCACGCACCACTAGTGCCTCCTCCTTCCTCTTTATCCAAGCCCCCGAGCTATGGAACTCCTTGCCAATTGACGCTAGAAGGGTCCAAAGTGTAGTCGAGTTCAGTTACTTGGTGCGGTACAGGGATGCGTCGATCCTGTGACCAGCTGCACGTCGTGGACAACTTACTTCACCTGCACATATACGTTTCATTCTCATGCATTCTGTACTTGCTAACATAACCTGTACATATAAGTTTCAGTCTCATGTAGTCTCTACTTGTTACCATACAGCTGAGGAGGCAGCCAGAACTTGGATGCTCGGGCCTCTGCCCATTGGCAGCCTCAGGCTCTCGGCTGTATGGAAGTAAAGCCAATAAACTCGTTTGAACCTTTACCCTATAAAGCATGCCACGAACCAAGGTTATGTCCCCTGTATAAATATCAAAACGAAGATACGGAATTTTTTACGAGGCGTGGGGCAGGTACATCATAACTACGTACAACAGGTTAGTGACACAACTGCCCCCTCGTGGACGCCGATGTAATTACCTCTTTCGGGCCCCGCGCGCCGAAACTCTGTGTCTGCCCGTTGAGCCAAGGAACAGGGCCGATCGTCAGAGGAAGAACTGTTGAGTCGTCAGTTTTTTCGTTACTAAGACAAGTGTTTCCGAAACCAGTGAGGAAGATTCCAGCAACTTCTGTTCCAGGCCATGTCAGGAGCTTCTGTTCCAGGTAACGCGCTGTCTGAACAATATATTTGTAACCGCCATTTGGCCAATAGCTATTTTGTTTTATTCGGTGTTTCAAGCCTTTAAGTCTTCGCTTGAGGCCCGAAACGTACAAGAGAAAGCAGCTCAAACGACAGTCCTCAGCACCTTGACCTTTGTTTGCATATTCTTTTCTCCAAGATGTTTGGACCTTTCCACCACAATCCTCAAAAATAGCTCTTTCGTTTTAAAGTTTCCATTCTAATCTGCCCAAGCATGGAATTTTCCGGTCCTCCATTTTCTACTATCGTGCCAAACCTTGTTTTAACGTAGTCGGCTTGAGTACTGCAAAACAAAAGGGACGCCATCTCATAGCTTGGCATCCGCAATATCCACTGACTACCATCCCTGTTCAGTTCATTTTAGCTCCCCCAGGGTCCTGTGCTTTCGGAACTACAGCTGCACATTTTATCATAATACCACATGAGCACAGCTCTCCACACACAATAAAGGAAATAGCAGCTGACTACAACACTTCAGTTATTTCATCTGCAAGTTGCGCTTAAAACCACTTTGCAGCTTAGTTAAGAAAAATAAACCTCCCAAAGGATGTGCAGTCTAACATTCGAATCCCACCGTTTTCTTTAAAGACCTTAGTGGTATACTTGATCCCTTTTCATGTGGTGACGGATAAATTGGTCAGACAGAGCGCTGGTGAACAGCCCCTTAAGACAGCACATCCTCGAGCTTTCCCGTGTTTAAAGCGATTTTTTATTGTAGTGCTCAAGCGTCTTGGACGAATTGTGAAACTTGTTTTTCAACAACGACATAATTTTAAAGGCCAAAAACAAGCTCGGCCGAGAGATGATTGGATCCTACAGTATAGCTGGTTACGAAAACAACATTGCTGCTCATTCTCTTGGGTTGTCCAAGGTTGAGATGAACTGCCTAAAACCGGGACAGAATTGGACAATCTGCTCAACTATCTGAAGCCAGAACTAAAAATTGCGATGGATGTTGCTTTTTTCGTTTTGCTTATCTCAATTTTTTTTCTTTTTGTATTGTTCTCCTTTGCTTAGTCATTTATTTCTGGATTTTTTTTCTTACCGGGTGGTTTTTCATATATTTTCGACAGCTTAAGAAGCTGGAGGTAGAATTTGTCCGCATTGAAGATGACATCAGTAAGTGGGTTCCTGTTTTAAATTTTTGTTCTTTCGATTAGTTTGTGATAGTGGTGTTTATGCCTTTTTCTATAAATACGTTTTTATTTCTTTAGATTAAGCGGTCGCTGTAATTTCTTCCTGCCTCATTCTCTTCATCTTGAGTAGTCGCTAAGGACATTCTCCATCCGTAGAAACAAAGTATGATGCAAAACAAATCATTAGTTATCTCGATGTCTACGAGTGTTTGTAAAACGTGACGTTAAAGACACTTAAAGACATATGCAAGGTTGATAATCACAAAGTATTGCTCCATAGTGTCAAAGTACAAGCAAGTTGTTTTTGCTCGCAAGTTGTGACTGGAGCTTCTGGCTGATCTGCTTGTCTTTAAAACGTAATTTGGAGGGGTTTATTTTTATAAAGTTGTTTTAATTTTTCGGTTGATTTTCTTTCTTGGGGATCACCTTGGTACATACTAAAAAAAATAAGATTCCAGTTGATGAACTTGAACTAAAGTATGGTAACGTAGCTCAAGTGGTGGTTTTTATAAAAACATAAAAGCTTTTGTCTGTTTAATAGCACAAAGACGTGAGTGCAGGTGTCAAGGTCGGGGTTAATGAAGGTAAAGTGATTATTAGCTCCACGTTGCGGACTAGGTCGGAGCTGCCTTAAGTGCTCCCTAAGTCGGTGAGTGTAAATGGGGAAATTATAGTTTGAGAGAGGAGATAGAGTAATGTTGTGTAGTATAAAGACATTTTTTCTGGCAGGCATTGTATGCCTGCCAACATCCTCCACAAGCTTAGCTGCAAGAACCGCCATGTTAATTTTACTGTGGAACAAATTCCTACAAGAACAAATACTTCACCCTCGATCTAGGGAATAAAGTTGTGAGCCAAGAGGCATGCTTGTGTAGTCACTGGAATCGTTCAACCCTTTCATTTGCAGCAGGATGGTGCTGGGTTGTTTTCCCAATGCCGATTGTGCCAAGAAGTCACCTAGGATTGGCGAAAAGGTGGGACTCGGATTGTCGAACGTGATCACCGTGACCACAACAAGCTACTCTCGAAACGAGCAAGCCAATCTTGACTAAACATCTGACGATGGCGGCTGCGGTCAATATTGTAGGGAACGGCGTTCCCTAAACGCGTTCCTTTTGAGAGGAACAAGTAACAACTCCGTTCCATGTGGCATCTCTGGAACTGGAACGGGAACTCGTTACATTTTTTTACGAAAACGGAAAACACAACGGTGTTCTTTATTTATATTTTCATCCAGTGAGGCAATTTATTTTATTTCTAAGAGAAACCGTTCTAAAAAGTATAAAAACAATATCTTCATGAAGAAAGGATCTTTTAGGTTTTTTCTTACTTATTTAAAGAGTTCCTTTTGTGGTGCCCTCGCTTGGTAACAGTGCGTCGTGCGAGGCCGGCTGGTGAACATTGGACGCTATTTTAAGTGCTCAGCAATTTGCTGCAAGCGCCTTAGATTGCTGCACAAAAAGCAAAACTCTTAGCCGAAGGATAATACAAAACAAAACAAAAAAAATCGGAAGACGTTTACAATCCTTTTGTTACGCCCGAATTAGAGCGCAGCTCTTGAGGTGGAGGAGGGAAGGGTACTGAGGGGAGGAGATGGAAAGTCCCCTGCTGCTAAGGGGGATGTGGGATCGACGTGTGCTCAAGGAAAGTCGCAGGGAAAAAAAAAACACATCTTTGGTGAGAGCACTACGTGTAGAATTTGCGGAGCCGGAATTTAACAGAGCAATTTTTCCCCTCACTTTAGCCGGAAATTTTAACAGCGAAGCTGCTGAAGGCTAGTTTCCCCAGGGTCGATGTCTCCCGCAAACAAATGAAGACACTGAACAACTGGACACCTCACCGCCATTTATGAGCGACGGCGGCAGGCCACATATCTGGTTGCCGCCTTCGCTCATAGAATGGCAGCAGAACTTAATCCACTCTGGCTTGCCGACTTCCGGACGGCCATTACCATGCTCATTGCTGCAGCTCCGCTTTGGTCTTCCTGCCTCACCAGAGTGGTAAGGCACGAAGGTTTTTTCCACTAGAATTTTGCGGGAAATTGCTTATTTTTTCCGCTATATTTAGCGGGGATTGCTTTCTGCTTGTGACGTCAACTGCTGATGGCGTCATCAGTGACGCCATCAGTGACGATGACGTCAGCAGGATGACATCGCTTGACGTCACTGGTATCCAGGGGCGATTACAGCCATTGCAGACGGCCATTACAGTTGCCCAAGGGCAATCACGAGCCATGCACTGAACTTCCACTAAAAGACCTGCTGATTGCTGCGAAAGTACCAGATTAACAGACACCGAACACACCCGTGTAGGTTCGAACATTGGTCACTTACAATATGCACAAACAGTAACCTTTATGTCTCTTCACTCTTTCCAACCATTCAAACTGAACAACAAATCCGATTTTTAGAGCCGGGCCTCTTCAGAGCGTCTGTTCCAGGTTGCGCGGCGATCGCCTTCTGCTGTCGCCGTCTGCGCAGCCGTGAGGTCACGACGATACCCCCGTGAGAGTCGCTTGACTCCCTGTGAAGGTGCAATCGAGCCCGGTGACGTTACGTGAGGCTCTCTGTGACGTCTCGTGACCGGGACGGGAGGTCGCGTACCCCAATGACGGCGGCGTGACCCCCATGAGGTCACACGTGACTCCCGTGAAGGTCACGAAGGGTCGCGTGACGTTGATGAGGGCCACGTGCACGATCGCAAGGTTATGGGCTGACGCGACTGCGACGCCGCTTGGAGGGAGGAGTAGCAGGCAGGACGCGGAGGGTGAGGAGGAGGGGGGGCGTATACCCTCCGCAGTACTCTTCCCTCCTCCTCCTTAAGAGCTGCGCTGCTGATTCGGCGTTAGCAGGGGTTGTGATCGACTCTAATTTTTACAAAGAATGTGTTGTAGGTCTCTTTTCAAGGACGATGCCTTAAGACTACACTCCTCTCCGCCTGCTTGGCTTGCGGAGAGCAACCTCGTGCAGCAACTGTTGTTAAGTTCAAACCAAAGGTACTTTGATGGATTGACTCGAGTTACGTTCGTTATATAGCGCCCATTGCGCAATGTGGGCGATACTCTTTTTATTGAAGTGTAATAAAATTAAGCCCGGTCCCTGTGCCCGGCTCACGGTATGTTTGGTCTATACGAATCAATACGCACCTACAAACATGAATATGGTAAAGTGCTGGGATTTTCAAAGGTAAAGCTATCAGCAAACGAAAGATTGTTTTCAGTTTGTACTCGTCGTCGTTCTGCTCACCGCTGGAGCACACCGCGCCCGTGCTCCAACAGCTACCGCGCTTGATCTTCTACGCAGGAAGGCGGGTTCGAATCCTGGCCGCGTCTACCACATTTTTGATAATGCCGTAATTTGATGCTCAGTGAATTCGGAGAACCGCCCTTCTGATTCGAAGAGGTTGAGATATTCCACACCACCCAACTCTTCTACGCCGCATGTTCGAGTAAGCCACGCCGGTGCATAAAGGGCTCCGCGTGGCAAGCCGGTGTCAGTCTCGCCCCAGCGGTTCGACTTTGCTCTTGCACCGGCTTCGACGCCCGCGACGCTCTGCTGTTATCTTTTGTTTTCTTTTCTTTTTTATAGTTTTGGGGCACAAGTTCGCCCCATTAAAAGTTTAGTTTACTTCAGTTTTCGTCGCCTCGTCACTTGTCATTCGTGACATTTTGGTGGAGGTGCGGGTACCATCGTATGCCCGTAAAGCGTACCCCATACGAAGACAACCCGTCCGAGTGAGGTGCTCAAGCCCCGGAAGGCTACATTTCGCCGAAGACGCCCAAGCCCGAAGAAGCCGTCGGACGAGAGATCAGATCGCCCGAATTCGGCTACCTTGCCCGAGAACCGGAGGAAGAAAATACCGACTATGACCACCGCACACGTCGTCATCCTGCCCGTCACCTCCCCGCACTCCGACGCGCTTGCACGGCGGAGCCTACGAGGATGTCGAAGACTGGCCGCAACGCACCACCGAACGTGTAGCTCGCCACAGCGGATGGACGGCTGAGCAGCGCCTCCAGAACCTGCACTCTCCGCTGGAGGGTACCTCGAGGCGCTGGTTCGAAAACCACGAAGCCTCGCTTCACTACGCCGGGAGTCCTGCGTCGCCGAACTGGAAGCAGACTTTCCTTAACCACCACCGTCGCCAGCAGAGCGGAGGACCTACTTCAAACGAGGGTGCGGGGCCCGGCGAAAGCGTGACCAGCTTTGTTGGGGACGTCCTCCAGCTAAGTGCCCGAGCCGATCCGGGTGGCCACCGAGGAAAAGAAACCCCGAGTCCTCGCGGCGGTGGCGTCGAGGCAGAACATTTTCGGGGGCCTGGTCCGCAACTCCCCGACGACCGTCGATGCTTTTGATGAGTGAAGTCACCGTTCATCGAGCGCGCACCTCGACGGCCCGAGCAAGCCACTACCACCGAATCGCCGGCGCGCCTGCTGCTCCAGCCGGCGGTGCTTCCCTTCTGGGGCCTGAACACCAGCGGTGCCGACAGCGCTTCGGGAGATCGTCCGTGAAGTCGTCCGGGAAGACCTCGCAAGATACTTCCCGTTGCGGATCGCCCGTCCTCACCGCTGTCGCTCGCCCAGGTGGAATCCGGCCAGAAGTTCATCCCAGGCGCTGCAGCCAGAAGTTCTCGTCGGCGCCACTCCCGAACCACCCGCGCTGAGTTACGGCGCCAACTTTACCCGACGACCACCGCCCCCAGCTCACCAGTATACGGCGCCACCCCGACATCGGCCTCCAGCGCCGCAGTATTCCCGACGCCAAGAAGATCGGCCGCAGGTCAGCCCCAGGGCGCAAGCTGCGCCGCGAAAGACCGACGTGTGGAGGACGGCCGATCGACGCGCGGTGTGGTATCGCTGCGCCGGCCGAAGCCGACCACGTCTACCGGCGATGCCCCTACCTGCAAGCTGGGCCTAGGAGGGTTTGCGGCATACGACCCTCGACCACGTCTCCGAGCAGCGACCTCCGGGACATCCGGGACTACCTCCGCCGCTCTTCATCTCCGGCCACGACGCGACGGCGCGCTCGTCGGCACGGAGCTAGACTACCTGGTGCGAGTGGAGGACTCTCTCGTCGCCTTCGGGAGGAGTTACGACGTCGTGGGACGGACCGCAGATGCCCAACCGCCGGTGGGCGTCTGATTGCACCTGTCGGCAGGTGCACGTGCTCGCGTTGAGATCCACGGTGGAAACCTGCCCTGCTGAAGTTCGTCGTTTTGCCAGACTGTTCGAGGGACGTCATTCTCGGAATGGACTGCATTGCGTGAATACTAGCGCCACCATCGACCTTGCGGAGAACAAGCTGACGCTTCGGAAACCTGTCCCATCGGCAAAAGATCCAAAAACGACGTTAGCTGCAGCGCGAGTCCTCACCAGCCACGTAAACCTGCAGTCGCTGTCGAGCGTCTTTGTGCCCGTCGGGACCGAAGAAGCTACCTGCGGTGTAGCACTGCTGGAAGGAAGCGTCGAACTTCTCCTAGGACGAGGAATTAGCATTGCAAGAGGCGTAACCGAGCCCCAGGACGGGCGTACACTGGCTCTTGTCACCAACTTCCGGCAAGAGTCGCAGCACCTGGCCAAAGGGTGCAGCTGTGGGCTGCGTCGAGGAATTCAGAGTCAGTCGCTATCGCCGTGATCTCAGAAGACGCTTCTCCGACGCAGCATAAAAGAACCACGCAGTCAGATATCGACATCGACCCAACACTCCCCCTTCACCACCGACGACAGCTGACTGACCTCCTCACCGAGTTCAATGAGTGCTTTGCACATCATCAAAGGTGCGCCAGACGACGGTCGCGAAGCATCGAATAGTTACTGATGACGACGCACTCCTGTGCATCGGCCACCGTACCGAGTCTCTGTGAAAGAAAGGGAAGCCATCCAGAAGCAAGTTCAGTAAATGCTTGATGACGACATCGTCCAGCCCTCAAACAAGCGTGGGCTTCCCCAGTAGTCTTGGTGAAGAAGAAAGACGGAACATTGAGGTTCTGTGTAGACTTTCGCCGGCTGAACGCAGTAAACAAAAAAGGACGTCTATCCGCTGCCCCGCATCGACGACACCCTGACCGGCTGCGCCACGCCCGATACTTTTGTCGATATACCTGAAGAGCGGGTACTGGCAGTTTGAGGTCGACTAACGAGATCGTGAAAAGACGGCCGTCGTCACGCCGGACGGACTGTATGGATTTAAAGTAATGCCGTTCGGGCTGTGCACAGCGACGGCCACCTTCCAGCGCGTTATGGACACCGTCCTTTCCGGCTTGAAATGGCAGAGCTGTCTCGCCTACCTTGACGACGTTGTGGTATTCGCGAGCGAATTCGACGAGCACCAGAGACGACTGCGAGTCGTGCTACGGGCTTTCAAGGCTGCTGGGTAGACCTCAAGGCTCAGTGTCGGTTCGCCTACGGTCAGCTGAAATTCTTGGGCCACGTCGTTAGTGCTCAGGAGTAAGCCCTGACCCTGCAAAGACGTCCGCTGTCGCCGAATTCCCCAAACCATCAGACAAAAAGGCCGTCCGAAGATTCCTTGGGCTGTGCGCCTACTACAGACGTTTTATTCGTGACTTTGCACAAATTTCTGCATTGCTGACGCATCTGACGAAGGACGACGTGCAGTTCCAGTGGGGAGAGGAGCAAGAACAAGCGTTCGACGAACTCAAGCGAAGGCTCCAGTCGCCCCCTATCCTCGGGCATTTCAATCAGTCGGCGGAGACAGAAATCCACACGGACGCCAGCAATACCGGTCTCGGTGCGGTACTCGTTCAGCGACAGGAAGGGGCAGAGCGAGTAATCACTTACACAAGCCGGGCGCTGTCTAAGGCAGAAAACAATTATTCAACGACCGACAAAGAATGTTTTGCTGTCGTCTGGCCGATAACCAAGTTCCGCCCATACCTGGTACGGGATCCCGTTCCCCGTTGTCACGGACCACCACGCTCTCTGTTAGCTCGCCAATCTGAAGGACCCGTCAGGACGCCTTGCTCGCTGGAGCCTTCGACTGCAAGAATTCGACTGACAATTGTGCACAAGTCTGGCCGCAAGCATAATGACGCCGATTATATGTCAAGGGCCCCAGTCGAATATCCTCCCGACAGCACCTACGACGACGATGACGCCCGTTTTCTCGGAGCAATTACAGATACCGACATGGGAGTACTTCAACGAGACGACCCCGAACTTCGCGCTGTGATCGACCACCTCCAAGGTCAGGAAGTTCCGTGCCGCGATTCTGGTCCGAGACTTGTCAAGCTTCGTTCTGCGGCGAGGCGTGCTTTTCAAGAAGAACTTCGGAACCAGCAACCCTGCCTGGCTGTTGGTTGTTCCTGCCAGCTTGCGAGAAGATATTTTTCAAGCTTGTCACGACGACCCGACGGCTGGACACCTTGTCTACAGCAGGACACTCGCCCGGATTCGTGACAAGTACTACTGGCCGAGACTCCCGGAAACCGTCCATTTGCATACACGGTCGTGCCATGAGTGCCAGCGATGTAAGAAGCCTCTGACGAAGCCAGCAGGACTCCTGCAGCCGATATCTGCCCCGACTACGCCCTTCCAGCAGGTCGAAATGGATTTACTTGGGCCATTCCCAACATCGACACAAGGAAACCGCTGGATTATCGTCGCGGCCGATTATCTTACACGATACGCCGAGACGAAAGCCCTTGCGTCGGGAACAGCGGTGGAGGTCGCCAAGTTTGTCGTCGAATCTATTCTCCTTCGACATGGCGCCCCCAAAGTCTTGATAACCAACCGAGGGTCATCGTTTTTGGCTCAGCTCACGAAAGAGATCCTTCGGCGCAGCCACACCAGCCACCGTCGGACCACCGCGTACCATCCGCAGACAAACGGGCCAACGGAGCGGCTCAACAAGACGATCGCCGATATGATCTCCATGTACGTCGACGTAGAGCACAAGACGTGGGACGAGGTATTACCATGCGTCACGTTCGCCTACAACACCGCAGCTCAAAAAACAACCGGGTTTACACCATTCGAGCTGGTGCATGGCAGGAAAGTGACAACCATGCTGGACGCGATGCTGCCCCATGAGCACGTGGAGGACGAATGCGACGATGCCCACGCGGTCAGTCAGAGAGCAGAAGAGGTACGCCAACCAGCCCGCCTTCGAATCCACGATCAACAGCGTGTCGACGCTCGCCGGTCATCTTCGGCGCCGCGCCGTCCACTTCCAGCCCGGAGACAGGGTGTGGGTGTGGACGCCGACACGGCGCCGCGGTCTCAGCGAAAGCTTCTGAAACGCTATTTTGGACCCTACAAGATTACCCGAAGCCTCGGCGATCTGAACTACGACAGTCCGCCCGGCGGAACGCGCCCATCTGCAAGACGTCAGCCGCGACCCGAGGTGGTGCACGTCGTCCGGCTGAAGACCTGCATACGAGCGAGTAGAACTTTCCACCCTCACGTCGACGAGGGAACTGTGAACCGTGAACTGCGGCTTCCGCGATTCTGCTGTTCTTTTGCTGTGGATTTCTTTGTGTTTGTTTTTGCCTTGTGCTGCATCGGGACGGTGCTTCTTTAAAGCTGGGGAATATTCACTGCCGCGGGCGCAGCTGACCATGTAGAGCGGCGCGCGCGCTGACTTCCATCGGTTATCGCGCTTGCATTCTACGCAGAAGGCCATGGGTTCGATTGCTGGCCGCGTCTACGCATTTTTGACAGCCGCTGTAATCGTGATGTTCTGGCGAATTCGAGCAATCTTGCCTGATTCAAGGTTGGAATGTTCCACACCGAGACCTGCTACCGCCGCACATGTTCCAGGAACCCACGCGGGTACAGAAGGAACCCGCGTGGCAAGCCGCGAGTCTGAGCCCGCCCCAGCGATTCTGACTCTCACTCTTTCGCCGGCTTCGACGCCCGCCGCGCTCTGCTGTTATCTTTTGTTTTCTTTTTAACTTTTATTAGTTTACGGGCGCAAAGTTCGCCCCACTAAACGTTTAGTTTACCTCAGTTTTCGTCGCCTCATGACTTGTCATTCGTGACAATGGTATATACATATGTATATATATATATATATATATATATATATATATATATATATATATATATATATATATAGTCCGGCCACATCCGGCATATATATATATATATACCCGGATGCCGGACTCCCGGCCCCGAAACAATCAAAGAATAAACCGTCCGTTGTTGCTGTTTTCCCCAAGGGTTTTTCTTTCTTCTCAATAATATATATATATATATATATATATATATATATATATATATATATATATAACTTAGAAGAAAAAGAAACCCTTGGTGTAAGACAGCAACAACGGACGGTTTCTTCCTGACGAAGGCCGGACTCTAGCGAAAACATCGAAGAATAAACCGTCCGTTGCTGTTTTCACAAAGTTTTTTTTTCTTCTCAGTTATACACCCACGCCTTCGGCCCCCGCTACAATGCCCGTTATATATATATATATACAGGGTGTTTCAGAGAACTCAGGCCAAATCGCTCCTGCGAAAACTACTCATCGCAACGAAAAAAGGCTTGTGTCGTTTTGTTCCTGGGCCAGGGGCCCATTTAGGAAAATTATTAAAGTTCTGTATAATTAAGTTGTGAATTATTTTGCGTAATTAACTTTTAATATTGTGTTTAAGGGCATGGTTTCAATTAGAAAATTGCTCAGCATCGTACTAAAAACACCAAATCAACAAATTGCAGAACGATAGAAGGCACGCGAAGCATTTTACGGCTTTCTGAAAAACCGTACAAATTCAACGGGTTTTTAAGTTTCGGTTTGATATCAGAGCGCATCTCCGCCCCGACGGTACCGCGCCTCGTGAAGAGATAGCGCAACCAACCTCTGCTGCGCTGTCATCGCGCGACGAAAGCAAGCGCTTATCCAGCGCTTGCCACAAGGCATTCGCATAACGATTGCACCCGCTACCGATCTTCCACTAGATCGCCTCACCGAGATGGCTGACCGCGTCGTGGAGTATGCTGCGCCTTCCCTGTAAAGGGTAACAGAAAACGCCTCGCCAGCGTTCCGCCATGCGAGCCCTTGGAGCCCGAATTGACGCCCTCGCAACAATCGTCGCAGCACTCAGAAGAAAGAGAAACGACTGGCGACGTCATAGGAGAAATGGATCCTCTCGACGTCGCATTCCTTCACAACGGTGGACAGACGTTGTCTGCTGGTACCACCAGAAATTCGGTAGCGACGCACGCAACTGCCAACAGCCTTGCGATTGGCAGGGAAAACGTTGCGGCCCGTCCCTAGAGGCGGGCACGTGACGTCGGCCCCACAACAAGCCGTCTGTTTTTCGTCACAGACCGAGTAACGTGCCGCCATTTCCTGGTGGACATACGAACTGAAATGTGCGTCCTTCCTCCTACACATAGAGAGTGGCGACGTCTATTGCCCGGTCCGCATCTCGTCGCGGCAAACGGATCAAACATTTCAACATATGGCAGACGATCTCTCACCCTGGACTTAGGGCTTTGTAAGATCTCTCGATGGATTTCCATCATTGCCGACGTGACCTAACCCATCTTAGGCTCAAATTTTTTATGACACTTCGATCTGGACGTCAGCATGCATCATCGACGTATTATTGACAGAAAGACTTATCTCGCTACCAACGGCGTGTCCACAACTCTACCTCCCATTTGCATCCGGAACATCCTGTCTCCTTCGAGAGTCTCAGATATTCTTAAAGAATTCCCGGAAATCACAAAGTCGTCCAACAAGGCAGAGCCGCCACCGCATGCAGTGACACACCACATCGTCACCTCCGGCCCGACCGTTTTTGCTCGCTCTCGTCGTCTGTCTGGCGAACGCCTGCAAGTAGTACGGCGATATTTCAAGCATATGCTAGGAACTAGGCATAATTCAACCGTCCACCAGCTCTTGGGCATCACCACTCCAGACGGTTCCTAAGAAAACCCAGGGGACTGGAGGCCATGCGGTGATTACAGGGCGGGGCGCTCGACACCCATAAACAACCCGACCGCTACCCATTACCTCACATACATGACTTCGCCGAGCACCTGGCAGGAACCTCTATATTTAGCAATATCGACATAGTGAAGGCGTATCACCACATCCCAATCGATCCAGCAGATATTCCGAAGACGGCCATCACAACACCATTAGGCTTCTCGAGCACGTTCGCATGCCTTTCGGATTGAGAAACGCCGCGTAATCCTTTCAGAGATTCATCCACGAAGTCTTCATGGGCTGTCTTTTTTATTGGCCCGCGTGGATGACCTGTTGATCGCACGCCAATCCCATGAGGAGCAGGCAACACATCTGCGCCTGCTCTCCGAACGCCTCCGTGATTAGGAGCTCACAATCAATGTGGCAAAGTGCACCTTTGGTACAACGGCGCATGGATTTTTAGGCCACCGCATCACTCCCGATGACATCGAAGCTCTCCAATCTAAGGTGGAAGCCATACAAGACTTCCCACAACCCAAATCTGTGCGTAAGCTGCGGGAATTTCGGTGTCTCATTAATTTTTATCGTCGTTTTATTCCACATTGCATACAAATCATTCAGCCTTTCATAGACTTGTTCCAAACTCCGAGCAAGTCTTCGGCACAAGTATCATGAACCACCCGAGAAGTGGAGGATTTCACCGTCGCCAAGCAAGCCCTAGCTGATCCCACACTACGCGTGCATCCTATACGAAACGCCCCGACGCGTGTCATAGTAGACGTGTCCGATGTTGCTGCCGGCGCTGTATTACAGCAGAACGGCGAAAATGGGTGCATTCTGCTTGGATTCTTCTCACAGAAGCTCAAACCTGCGGAGACACGCTGCAGCACGTTTGGACGCGAGCTCTTTGTAAATTATGGGACCGTTCGTCACTTCTGGTACTTCTTGGAAGGCCGAGTTTTTTGCGTGGTAACTCACAAGCCCCTGATTTACACATTCACGTGAAATCACCATTCCTACTCCGCCAGACAAATTCGCCACCTCTCGTACATCTCCCGACTGTACCACCTGCGCTACGCCATGTCACCGGCACGGACAACACGCCAGCAGACGCACTCTCACGCATTGACGGTGTTTCATCTCCTCCTGTTGTCAGTTTTAGGAACTGGCCTCCGCACAACACGAAGACTCTGAACTGCAAAAGCTACGAGTGTCCTCTACATCTCTGCAGCCCCAACTCGCCAAACTGCCACTCGCCAACTGCTGAGCTTGTCTGCGACGTCTCAACCGGTACACCTAGGCCATACATACCCCAACGGTTTCTACAAGCTATCTTGCTCTCCATTTATGATCTTAGTCATCTGGGCATTCGTGCAACGCAACGCCTCGTTACGGCACGATCCATCTGGTTCCGGATTAACGCTGACATCCGTCGATGGATCAAAACATGCAGCAAATGTCAACGTTACAAAGTACTTCGACACACCAAGACATCGCTGCATGCATTTCGACCTCCGGATACCAGATTTGATCACGCCTAGATTGATATCGTGCGACCTCTACCATCGTCAAGTTGTTTTCAATACATTTTGACACGTGTGGACAGGTACACGCGATAACACCCACATAACAGCGGAGACGGTCGCCCACATTTTCCTATCTACGTGGATCGCGCAGGTTTGGCAGTCCGTCCACCATTACAACCGACCGTGGCCGACAGTTTCAATGTAAATTTTTCTCCGCCCTCACCAAGACCTTGGAGTATACGCCAAGTACACACCAATGCATACCACCCCACAGCCAATGAAATGGTTGATCGGCTGCATCGGTAACTCAAGGCAACACTGAGACGAAAAAAATCGTGCTCATTGGGTTAGCTACCTGCTCTCGTCCGCCTTGGAATCCGTTGTACTTTCATAACAGACATCGCTTGCACGTCAGCCGTTGCTCGTCAATGGCTCTACGCTTAGGGTTACCTGGAGAATTTCTCATACATCTACCATCCGAAGATCCTGACATTCCGATCCAAATCTTCAAGGCGTGAGAAATTTCTTTTTTTCCCTGCGACCAGTGCCACCCAGACAAGAGGCTCCAAGGCAGGTTTCTATTAGCGACAACCTCCAGACCAGGAAACACGTATTCGTGCGAATATATGCTGTACGAGCATCCCTCATGCCACCTTACGCCGGACCGTATGAAGTTTTTCTCGGTCAACATCAACGGACCTCACGATGTGGTCACGCTGGACGGCGTGATACCTGCCTATTATAGCTTTCCTCTATGACACATTCTGTCGTTTTTCCGCGTGACTGTCCAGAACAACTTACTCAATTTACCGATACCCACCAGCAACCTGGTTCCCAAAAGATTGTTACGTGGAGCATAACCACAAATTTCGCTCCGTACAACTAGGAGAGGGGGATCCTATAGTGACACAGACAGATGCGGTAGGCTCTGCAATGCTGGCCATCATCGATCTCTAGCCTCTGTGACGGCCTGGAGCTGAGCCGGTTGGTTTGACATGCTTACCTGAATGCCAGCTCAACGTGTAGGAAAAGGACGGAGAGAAGAAAACACAAAATACACACTGCTGGACTATCAACCGCTTAATAAAACTTCTTCTCCTCAACACTATCCTAAAGGCATCTTCTTCTTCTTCATCTGTCGGATCTCAGATCTTAGATCTACGGTTAGTGTCGACAAAAGGAAGCTTTCTGTCAAAGATCTAAGGTCCGACAGATGAAAAGAAGATACCTTCTAGTATATTGTTGAGGAAAAGGAAGTTTTGTTAAGAGGTTGATAGTCCAGCAGTGTGGTTCTTTGTTTTCTTCTCTCCATCGATTTTCCTAGACGTCCAGCTGGTATTCAAGTAAGCATTCCCTCCTCTGCCAGCGCTCGTGGCTTCGGAGCAGAAGAAATGAAGGAAAGGAAGTTTATTCTAGCCAAAGCTCTTGTTGGGACGCCTGCATTGTTCCTCGGGCGTTTATAGAACACCGTCGACAAGCCCATAGTGGTGCCTTTCATATTCTTTCTCTTGGATGCACTGACAAGTAGGATGCCATTCAGATATGCGAAACAAAAGTCGAGTCTTTTGAAAACCTGGTTAACAACACGATGTAAAGGCTGCGGAGCATTACTTAGCCCAAAAGACATCCAAACAAAGTTCAGAAAGACCAAATGGAGTCACAATCGCTGTTTTGAGGATGTCATGAGGTGCAATGGATATTTTATAATATGTTCGAACTAGGTCTATCTTCATCATTACCTATTTTTTAACCGGTGTTGAATTCCTGAATTCGCGCATCTTTTTCTACAGCTTATATTGTCATTCCCCTTTACCTTCCTCCTACCGCCTTTTTGTTTTCTTTTGGTTGCAAGTGCCAGCCTTGTGTGGTGATAAATAACCCTTATTTAGAGCGGAACTTCTGTCTAGTGTCTTTGCAGAACTGACAGACCAACATATTCAGCAAAGCGGTATGATTTGTGATTGCTGTACTTTTTTTGCCCTCCATGGTGTGTGATGCGCCGCGAGTGCCGACTTTTCTCGCCTTTTTATGGGTCTGAAGCTAAGACAAAACACCGATCGGCTTTTGAAAAGAGGCTGCAACAAATAACCACCTATTATTTTGAACCTGATTGACGCGACATACTTTTCCAAAAAGTTCATGCGCGCTCGAACGATGAAACTAAGCCATTGTCTTAGTTGCCCCATTTGTTGTATCGAAAGTTTTCGAAAGCAACTTACGAACTAATTTCTGAGCCAAGACACTTTTCTCACGTAATCTCCTTGTGGAGCTCGTTTCACAAGAGGGAAGTTAGGACATTGCTTCCTTACATCTATATATTATCTTCAGCTGGCAGTATCAACATATGGAGCTTCGAGTACCCCTCCGGGAAAAATCTCGGAAGATGACTTATTGAATATTTCGGAGGAGAAAAATTATGCAAGGTCGGCTGCCAGCTTAAAGCGCAGTAATTATGCGTAGGGTTGTACGGAAAAGACAAACCTTACATGTAGTACAAACCTTTGAGAAGAACCGATTAAAACTGGGTATCTAAACTGTAGAGTGAGGGCCTATGTACCTAACCCTCCATGTTGCTTGCGTTGCCATGCGGTAATGGGTCATAGCTCACGCACATCCCTACTGAAAAAAACATGTGAAATTCAAGCGGGCGACAAACTGATCGACCGTTTGAATCAAACGGGTGGCAAACTTGTAGATCCGTTCGGATCAAACGTGATTATGGGATACGGTTACACGGTTGATACGGTACGAGTTTGATACGGTACCCGTTTGATACGCCGCCCATTTCGACACGGGTGCCACGTTTGATACGGATCCTCGACTGATACGGGTGTCCGTTTGACCTGGCACGCAACCATAGATTTGAGCGCGGCATTCGGGTAGCTAAATTATTTGCTAGCCCTAAATGGGAATCGTCTGGAAGGTTGGTTACCTTAAACTTATTTAGGACGTCCTGAAACTCATAAACCTATTCATAACATGCAGGAAACCCGAGGAAAAATGTTGCTCTGCTCCGGTGCTTGAAAATGGGCAGGAAGACAGACACAAAATATTGTTTTTAAATCTCCTAGAAGTTTATTACAACCTATTTCGAAAATGAGTCACAAACATACATAGTGGAACCTGAGACTGAGGCATCAAAGGAAAGTTGAGGACGAGAAAAGAGGACTAGACACCGTCTAGTCCTCTTTCTCGTCCTCGAAGTTTTCCTGCATACCTCAGTCTCAGGTTCCACTATGTATGATCTACACCAGCTCGCCTGCACTTTGACCATCTTTTCGTTAAGTACAAACATGCAAGCGGTTTGTGAAATATGAAGAGGCACTCTAAGCTTTTATACAACTGAAGAGATTGCAATGCAAACAAGAACGGAGGTAATTCTGAGGGATATAATGGCAGGACTTTCGGCGAAATCATTCTCCTGCTGTCGCGATAATTCTATCGATAATCTAGAAAAGTACGCGTAGAAGAACGGTCAATCGTTGCCAACAAGGAGGTTACAGTACCTTACGATAATAATAGCGGACTTAAAAGATGTAATACAAGATATATGTCGACACGGTCAAAGCAGGACAACGATACAAAGACGAAAACGAGAAGGAAGGCTCCTAAACTATAACACGATGCGGCGCACGAAGATGCCATTTGCAGAACCCAACCCAACCGCAAGAATTCCTGCCTTCTTTAAAGAATCACTTGTTGCCGATATACGCGTAAGACTTTCCGAACACTGTTAACCTTTGGTGCACATCCAATACCTTGTCCAGACATCCAAATAAGACCGCAGGGTAAGACGACAGATCGAAGCAGGTAGGGCGAACGAAGTTCTAATTGCAGCGAACAACAAGCAGACAAAGAAAAAGCGGCTGCCAGCGGGCGCGCTACAGGATCTCGCAGGCGACGCTATCAACGTGTAGCTCGCGTGCGTGCGCTCTCTCCTTCGGGTAACGTTATAGGTGACTAGAGAGGAGGGAGGTGAGCGGTCAAGGAGGTCGAGGCGCAGCGCAGGACACCGGGACAGCCTCCCCCCCTCAAGCATTCCAGCACAAATGTTCGCACAGCCTCGAAAGCAGGCGAATCTCACGCGCATTTCAGTACGCTCAGACACGCATGAAATGTCGCCGGCGCTCGGGTTGCGCCCGAGCGAAGAAAACACTCAGCGCGAGCTCGTAGTTTGACTGCTGCAATGGCGGGCGTGCTCTGCAGTGCTCGACGTCAGCGACGTTTTCGGGCGCTACCTTCGCTGCGTCATGAATTGAGGTGAAACGGTGTCTAGGAAGTGTATTCTTTCACGCGGTAGCGTCTTCTGCGAGAGAGATTCGAGCTGAATAAGTAAGTTGAGCAAACAAAAAACGCTGAAGTTTTAAAGTTCTGTCAAAAATATCGGCTCGCCAAACGTCACGCGTTTATGTAAAAAATGCTTATTGCAGTTTCAGTTAAAGCGAACATCAGCGCAATTAAAGTTTAAATATAATTACTTGCATTACTGCGGACGATTTCAAATCCGATAAACCGGCGCACCCGGCATTCCGGAAACAGGCTGTCCACGGACTGAAATAGGCGTACCCATGCCGCCGATTTCTACGTCAGTATTAATTATTATTATTATTAACAGAACGTTTCTTTCATTTCGATACATAAATTGAGAAAAAAGCAAGAAAGAAAGCTGAGAACAGCTTGAAAGAGCTCCTTGCTCGCCTTCTAGTGGCATATACAGAAGTCAAAACAAAGCAACAGCGAACAACACTCAAGAAAACCGAGATTACAATGCAAGATACAAAAATCAAACAGGTCTCATATATCGATTCATTCGTTTTCTCCCACATTAGTTCAGTTCGTAATTCCTGAGTTGCAGTAGAAATAATATCAATGTTATTTTTATTAGGGTGTTCAATATAGTGGCAAGTGTGTATTTGAGTGACTTTGCTATGTATTTAATCAAACGGGCACCGGAGTGACATTTGATTAATCTGGTACAGTTTGCCGGTCACCGGCCTCTGTCTCTGTAATATGGTCACCCGTTTGAGCAAACGTGCGACAACTCTGCCAAACAAGTGGCCCATTTGCCCAGACGAGTGGCCCGTTTTCCAAAGGTGCCTGTTTGCCTAATAGGTGACCATTAAGGCTCATACTGGGGACCGCTTTGAGCCATACGAGCGACCCCATTGACAAACTGGTGACCGCGGTATGACTAAACTGTTCCCGATATAAACCCGTTTACTTCTCATAAAGGCGCCGAATGTTTTTTTTTGTTTTTTTTGTAGGGCTGCTGTGGCCATGGGACATGTGATAGGTGCAGCAGTACTGACCATAGTTTTGAAGACGCGAAAAAGTATGCAAATGCGTGATTTGCGGAGGTCGTCACTTGGCCCACTAGGGAGAATGTAATTTTTTAGATATGTAGAAAAAATCATTATTTTTAAATATTTCGTAACTGGAAGCAAAGAGTCGCCTTCCCGCCTTCCAGGAGGGCTTCTTCGCCAAAGCGATGCGCAGGGCATGTGCACCGCGTGAGACAACTGCTGCAATCTAGGCGTCTTCCATGCATTTTGTGAAGGCTTGAGTCTCCGATGCCCAGAATGAAAATTGCTCTACCTGGGCGTTCCATCTCGGAGGCTAGAGGGCGCAGATGCACCTTGCTGTTCCAACAGCTCGGTTGCTAGAGCAGAAGCAATGGAGGCAACAGATCTCAGGCGTCGGTTCCCTTTTGCCCTAGGGTGTTTCAAATTCCCAAATCACCTGATATAAAAAACTCAGGATCTCTGAACCGTCCAAATCTAGTGATGCTATCTAGTGTACGTGACTGTGGCCTGAATATGGCCCAAAGATTTCTAGGAGGGTCAGTTGTCGAAATTTCGGGTTAAGAATTTCAGACTTTCTGCAGGAGGAAAGACATCTAAATTTCTTACTGTTGTTGCAAGGGCTCCCGAGAGCATCCGTTGGTGCAAGATAGAGTGAGTGCTAGAGGAAGGTAACGCGCTCGCTGAACTTGGCTCGGTGGCGCTCTTCGTATAATTTGAAGCGCACATAATTGCTTGTAGTCAGAGGGAAGCAGGCAGTAACAGCTATGACTCTACACAATTCTCACTCCTCCCTTCCTGGCTTGCGAGTGGCAGAAATTTGAGTTGTGCTTCACTTGAATGGGCTTCCGTGGAAGTAGGTAATGAGGGAAGATGACGATGGAGGGTTGCTGTACCGGGTGGTGAGAAAAACATGGCGGCAGGGGCTGTCCCAGTAGAAGCCATGAATGTGTGTTTGGTTCCGTCCAGCGTGACGACATTGTGACTCCCGTTGTTGTAGATGGTGAAGGTCATGTCCCTTCTGAACAAATACCTTAAAAGAAGCATCACACGGTAGGGTGAGAGGCGGTCGCATTTTGACTTTTTCCTATAATACCTGTTTCCGCTTCGTAGGGTCGTCCCTAATGAATAATGTCACGAGTGACAAATGATGAGGCATCGAATAACTGGCGAAACTAATAGTTTTAGTGGTACAAACTTCTGCTCAAACAAAATAATCATAAGGTTAGCGTCGCAGACGTCGATGTCGGCGGAGCAGTAGTATCGAGCGCTGGGGCGAAACTGACTCCAGCTCACCATGCGGAGTCCCTTATGTACCCGGGGTCTCCGCACGAAAGCCAAGCACGGTAACCACCCGGCCACGCAAGCGCTCTCGGTGAGAAGCGTGGCATCATGACAAGAGCTTGACTATCTAGATGACGCTGCACGCAGGGAACTTAGAAAAAACGTCCTTGTACCGGTGATAATGTTTCCCAGGTAAGCGAAGTAAGTTCTGTATACGAGTTCGGATGTGGTGCAGTTAATGTCGGCTTTAAGGTAATACGAATAACAGGAAGGATAAAATGAAGGTGATTAACCCAATTGGCCAGATATGAATTTGTCATCAGCGCTGCTTTCAGCTGTCGATGAAGCAGTTGAACCAAACAATTACGAGAAGTATGGTAGACTGCTGCGTGCACATTCCTTACATCCAATGTCGTTGCAGTAGCTCTGAAGAAGGCACATTTGATCTGTCGGCCGCTCTCGGTCTTAATGGTGGATGGAACACCGAAGCCTGAAACCTAGTTGGAAATAAAGGCGTTAGCAACGGTTTCTGCTGTGACGTCGGTGAGCGGAACGGCCTCTGGCCTTCTTGTAAACCCGTCAACAGATGTGCGTACGTATCAAAACCCATTTTATGATGGTAGAGTGTCTTTTGAATTGATGTGCAGCTGATATATTCTGACATCCGGTGTTCGAAATGCGTCCATCGGTGTCTTTGTATATCTGAAACACTTTAGAGTGTTGGCATTTGCTGCACTTTTTTCCACACAAAAGAGTGTCAGAGGTCATCCAGAGCCAGTCGTACCTGTGACGTAACGAGACACTGAGTAGCATGGCTACCGGGACGATTTGGATCATAGATGGCGTGAAAAATGGCTTGGTGAAATAGTTCAGGAATGTATGGCAGTGAAGTAGAAGTAGAGGCGTCGCAAATAATCTCGCAGGTTGCCAGCGCTAATATAACGGGCTGCCGTTGCAGGGACGTCGGCCACGCCTGCAGCTTTTGCCGACCGGTGTCTTCGCGTTGTGCCAAGACGAATTCTGAAAATTGACATCAGGAAAAATGGAGATGGCGTCAGCTCTGGAGAATTATGGGCTGGCATGTCATGCGTTCTAGCTGCATGGCAAAGATTATTTTCAAATATTGAAATTAAAGAAATGCGACACATATTTTTTGACGGAGTAGGAGCTTTATTGCCGTCGAATAAGTAAATGAGTGGCTTATTGTAGGTGAGTACGTAAAACGCTCGAACTTCTAAGAAGTCCAAAAATGGCAGATGGTCGCGTAGGTTGCGAGAAGCTCACGTCCAAACGATCTTTACTGTGTTTCAGACGGGTTGAGATTCGTAAAAAGAAATGCAACGAGAGCCACTGATCTTCGCCGTACTGTTGGAGCGCTGCTTCTGCAGTAATATCAGACACATTCGCCATAACGCGTGTTGGGGCATTTGGCAAGCAGTGCACAAAGAGTGTGGCATTTACTAGGGCATGCTCGACACGGTGACGGTGACTTCTGCATTTTGCGGTTATTGTATTTGGGTCCGAGACTTTTGTGAACCGTGTAGCAAATTTGCTAAGGGCTTGATGATTTGTGCTCAGAGTGGAATAAACCGCGGATGAAAGTTGATGAGTTTAAGGAACTTCCGCAGCTTGTATAGAAATTGTGGTTGCGGGTAGTCTCGAATGACTTGCACCTTGGAATGAAGCGGCTCGATGCCGTTGGGTGTGATGCGGTGCCCGACAATATCCAAAGATGTTGCGCAAAGATGCACTTTATCAAATAATGGCGAAACCGCATTAGGAGTCATTCTAAAAGCAAGCACAGTTATGTGGTGTGCTCTTCGGGTAACTTGCTCCCCACCAGAAAGTCATCCACGAGGGAAGTGATAAAAGGTAACGTAAGTAGAAATTGGTGGATGAACCTCTAAAAGGCCTGGGCGGAACTTAGGAATACACAATGCATTCGGACGTACTCGAACAGGTTAAAGGGAGTAGCGATATCCGCCTTCGGTATATTCTCCGCCTAGATTGAAATTGGATGGCACACCTTGACTAGATCGAGCTTGTTCTAGATGGCTGTTGCAGCAAGGTGTTCAGTGAGTCGTGGATGTGCGCATGGGTACCAGTCAAACTGGGTTTTTGTGTTCAGCGCTCGGTAATCCTCACAGGATCTCCAGTCGCCCCTATTTTTCTAGGGTATTATATTCAGACGCCTTTCCCCCAACCTTTTGGATGGCCAGATGATTACGAACTCAAATATATGCTTGAATTGGTGTCAGGCTACCCTGAGGTGTTCGCTGGAGAGGCGACGAGGGCGTGCAAATGTGGGTAATTAAACGGTCATGATATGGTCTGCCACGCCATGTGGCTGAGGGTCTGCCATGTTGGAGAACGTCGTTAATTTCAGGCAATGAGCCGACGATGTCTGTGAGTCCCGAGGCCGGCAGGATACTTCTGATGCCAAAGGATGTCTGGGTTGTGGCTGCGCCGTATACAGTGAGACGAGTCTAGTTGTCGCTGAGACATCGGTTGTGTATGTTGACGCCTAGCTCGAAACCCGACAGGAAGTAGGAACCTAGGAGAGGGTGCGTAACGTTCGCCATTGTAAAGACGCACCGAAAGATTCTCCTAGCCCTCAGTCCAAAGTAACGGAGCGTATCCCGAAGGGTGGGGTTGTTTGACCCACTTGCTGCAACTAGACTGAGGCTGAGAAGTAGGTTTCGTGTCTGAGCTGGCATTGGCGCAAGAGATGGGCATATCCACTCCGGTCTCAACAAGCAAGTGAAGGTATGATATTTTTCGATAATAAAATAGAGCTGGTTTGCTGCTGCGCCAGCGTCACTTGCCCGCTCAGGCTAATGGCCGGGGTGTTTTCCTTCTTTTCGCATGGTTGTTGGCTCTTCAGTGTTCTGCTGCAAATTTATGGTTGTAACACTAAGCACCACTTGGGCGTTGTTGCGAATAATTGCGTTGTTGGGAAGGGTTGGGGCCTCGAGGTGGCCTATGATGTTGCGGACATTTTGAGTGCCCACGCGTTGTGCTGAGCGCCGCGATAATGGTTGTCAATGCGTCTTTGCTGACATTTAAGGGTCGAATCAACCAGCACTGGTGGCCGTTGTCCGAAACGCTCGACAGGGCTAATGTAGCATGCTTGGCAACGCGGTTCGCCATCTCGGAAAGACGATCTGTGTAAGGTCCGCAACCGGTACAAGATACTTGCGGATGCCTTAGGTCTAGCGCCCAAGAAACATTTCCCGTATAATTGTGATATTCGGGTCAGATACGTGGTCACTCAGCAGTTGGCGCGTGCGGTGAAGCAGTTGGCAGGGCCCTCAGTCACCCACGTCCTCGGTGGTCATAAATGTTGTATCCGCTATGCTTCGGATGATCTCTTCCTGGCTAGGATTGCCTGAATTAATATGGCAATTTGGGCCAGGTGGTTTATGATCGAAAACCGGCGCTGAAAAAAACACAAGGAAAAGAATTGACGTAAACACTGGCACCAGTGTTTACGACTCTTCTTTTCCTTGTGTCTTTTCGGCATCTGTCTTCGAGGATTGGCTGCTTCATATGGTCATAAGCGTTCTCGAGAGGGGGAAGCGTCGGGACGTCGCCCAGCTCATCGGCAACTTTGACAGAAAGGCCAGAGATCAAATGGTTGTAGCGGGATTTCTTGGTGGTTCTGCGCCACTTGTGGAACTGGGCGTTCATTTGTGAAAACCAGACAAAACGTTCGTCGTCCAGAGAGGCGAAAGACGGGGCTAGATTGTGGAGAAGGTTCCATCGCCACTGCAAAAGTTGTCTATATTTCTTGCCATGTTTGTCTGGCGCCCAGATTACTAATTTGTTGGCTGTGTTTGAAATTGACAGAAAATAATTTGAGACGTCCGCGCTTAGCCTTGGCAAAATTAATATTTTTTGCTGTTTTGGCAACGCCAGTAGGAGCGAGTAAAAGAACTAGACTCGCTATTGTCTTCGGTAGCACGAATGACCGCCGGCGCTCACCACGGTGGCGCCCGTTCTCCCTGACCTGGACTCCCCGACCCCCGACTGCACGGCACCGCCAGTGCACTGACGGGAAAAGCGGAAATGAACACCCGACACAAGGGGAGCGTCGGAGGCGGGCCTCTGTGTAGAAACTCCCTCTGCAGGCGAACAGGCCCCGCGCTGCCCTCGCCTGTGTCCTCACCATAGCAAGGGTATAATCGAAAAACATTTTTATTTTTGTTTTGTTCGTAGTTAATAGGGACCTCCGAGAAGCCCGAGTGGCAGCCAAAGTCTAGCTAAGAGATTTCCACGAGATACCATAGTAGGTGGGAGGAAGAATTTTTTTACTTTACTCAATTATTTACCAATTTGAGTATTTAGTACTCTACTCAGTTACTTTGTTTTGTGGTAATCAGTAACTTAACATAAATACTGTTAGTAAGTATCTTGTACAATCCTGGTGAGCCTCCAACGGCGCTGCATTCGTTAACCCCACATCGCCTCGTCATTTGAGATTGCCCGTTCACTGGGCTTTTGTGTTGCTGTTTAAATGGTGTCCTGGCGTTGACAATAGAGAGTGATTGCGACGTGTACGTAAGAAACAGCAAGCTTACTAGTGTATGCTCTTACCCGGCAGTGCTAAGCAGCTGCTGATTTCAGGACAGTGGAAGAGCACAGGCGGACACCGGCGCGCAAAACAGTCGAAATAGGAAAATCCGTAAAGCAAAAGAGTGGAAAAAGCTTCTTCCCACTAAGATGTACCCGAAATCTTGAAGTCCTGCTGTCTAGCTGCGTGCTAGACAGCAGCTGCCTGCTGCTAGCTGCGTTCTCGTGCAGTGCAGAGAAGAGGCGCAAGTAACGATGCCAGGTTGCAGCGCGAGAGCTCAACTTCAAAATGCTTTTTTTATTTTCCTCTTTAAAACAAAACTATTTTATTTAAACTTTCAAGAACAAAAGGCAATAACGTCTTCTGACAAAATTCACCGTGTTTCGTAGTTTTCTTTGGACCTCCTCAAGGCAGAATTGGGGGCTCTTGAAACGCCAAAGCGCAATTTTGCACAAATTGGGTATTTTGCTGCATGATACTTAGTTGTACGGCCTGAAACTTTTTTTTCTTTTGTGCAGTATACTTACAGGGCTGTCAATAAGAATTTTTACAGTCACCTGCAGCAACGAGATAGCTTGTAATTAAACTGTCAAAAATGCTAAAATTCTTACATATTCCTTTTTTTTAATTGCTTCAAGCCAATATTCATGATCCATATTACATAGCAATCCAAATATTATGTGGTTTCCAGGCAAAAATATACCACCTATCCATAAATATATCTTAGTTCTCATGAAGAAGTAAGATATATTTATGGGGAAGTCTATGTCGCCTGACGACTTGATAAGTCCACGTCAGCAGATGCCGTCCGTCGATTAGGCATCGCGTTTCGGAGTGTGAGGAGCCGCCCTCGGATACAAAGGGCACAACGGGCCTGCTTTGGCTACGCACTGGCGGCACCTCCGATTATTACCACGATGCCCGCCGTTTCTTCACTTGCAGCTGAAAAGATGGACAAAGGGAAGCGGCAGTAAACTCCTTCTCTCCTTGGACCTAATCGTACCAGCTATCGTCGCCGGTGGCGTGCTGTGTGGCGAACAGGCGTTAAGAAGCAACGCCGGGTTGTGGTGCGAGAGTTCAACTTCAAAAATATTTTCCCGCTTTAAACAAAAATTACTTTGATTAAACTTTTAGAATCAAAATACAATCGATTGTTCTTCCAAACCCACCATATTTTGTATTTTTACTTGGAACACCTCAAGGTGAAATAAACGGCTGTTGATGCGTCAAAACGCACTTTTTTAATGTGAGAGATTTTCTTGAGCGGTTTAAACATTTTTTATAGATTATAAACCTACAGGGCAACCGGTAAAAACTTATATTAAGTCCCCGGAGCAAATATACTTTTTAATAAAATAACAAAAATGTTAAATAAAAATTGTGTTAAAAACCATATTTAAATCAAACAAAACTGCACAAGCCCAACCAGATTGCAAGCTGAAAGCCGTGCAGAATTAAGAAAAATATATTTTTGGGAGTTTCATAAAAAAAGCTGATTGTTCAAAAATAATGGAGTGATACCCAGTTTCACGCTATTTTCAAAAGTTAAAACCGAGCTCACACCATCAAAAACATTTTTCGTCAAAATATTTAGGGAATGGCTACAAACAGTGCGGCAAAAGGCCATAATTTTTTTTTAGATATCAAAGGTAGTGGACCGCAACGCTTGGGACGTTTGGCACGGAATGACCCTTAATTCGTATTGCGCAATTAACTGTTTTAGTATTGTGTTAACGGGTGTGGTTTCAATTAGAAAATTGCTGACCATTTGAAAAACACTAGATGAGCAAATTGCTGAACGATAGAAGACACGCGCAGCATTTCACGATTTTCTGAAAAACCGCACATATTCGACCGGTATAAAAGTTTCGGTTTGCAATCAGAGCTCATTCCTTCCCCTGACGGCACCGCGCCTCTTGGAGAATATAGTGCAACCAGCCACTGCTGCGTTGCGCGAGGACAACGCAGCAGAAGCTGGATGCACTATCTCTCCACGGGGCGCGTGGCCACCGGGGCCGAGGTGCGCTCCTATTGTAGACCGGAACTTAAAACCCCCGAATTCGGACGGTTTTTCGAAATCCGTAAAATGCTTCGCGTGCCTTATATCGTTTTGCAGTTTATTGATCTAGCGTTTTTCGATGATGCTGAACATTTTTCTAATTGAAACCATTGTGTTTAAACACAATAATAAAAAAAGTTTATTCCACGAAAATAATTAATGATAGATTATCGCGTACTTTGCTAACTTTTCTTAATAGGCCACAGGCCCAGGCCCAAAAGGACAAACGTCTTTTTTCGTTGCAACGAGTAGTTTTTTGCATTATCGAATTTGTCCACTTTTGGTGAAACACCTTCTATAAAAGGGGAGTGAAAAAGAGTGTTCGCCATTACGGACCATTGTCATTGTTGAGCACGGGTAGCAAGGTATTCGATCCCAAACACATCATATTGAAAAGTGTTATGACACAAAAATTAAACGGATAGATTATTCTTGAAATAGGATGCTCATAGGCTACTTCTAGTATATACAAGTTCCATGATTTCCACTGCTCTGGTAATTGCAATATTCAATTAACGAATTTTTATCATTTTCATCTGCCGACCAGGCAACACTGTCCAAGTTTGTCGCACCTAGGTGTCCATAAACCACGTGATCATAAACGCTTTATCATTCTAGGCGCCCCATAATCACCCAAGAACTCCTCGTAGTGGTATGACCAAAACCGCTCCCGCAAATCGGAAACCCGAACGCTATTCTCCGCTTTCGCCCCCGGACCGTTGACCTCCCACCCCTGCATGCGCCTGCGACATATTCTCGGACGACGGCGACCACGGCGAGTTCGTCCGTAACTCGCCGTCACTGGAGCTGGTCGCGAGCGGGTCGCAATCAAAATTAACAGCTTTCAACATCTCTTCATAGCAATGACTCCCATCGCTGCTGCGATCAATCGAATCACTTTGACAAGGCGAGCGATGCCGTAGGCATAACCGTCACGGACCGCATGCACGAGAACGTGAAGGTAAATGAGGAAGCTGAAGCTCGAGACGCCAAGACAGCCAAGTTTGTAGCGTGCGTGCAGGGACGCTGCGCGGGAGCCTGGCCAGGTCACCAGCCTCCCAGCCACGGCGGCCTTTTCGAATGGGGAGTATCCGGAGGGACCTGCATATAAATCGATTTATCTGCAAAACCATCGCTCCTTTTTCAGAGCAAATTTAGCAGGATCATAAGAACATGCAATGGTTCCTAGCAGGATAGTTTTCTCATATTTTATTTTTTCGTGTCATAGCCCCTTTAAACACATCGTAACTTTCCTACAATCTGAAATATTATTAGTAGATTATCAACACGGGTTTGGACGAGGCTTTTCGACAGTGACACAGCTTCTTCATACGGTCCACACTTTTTATTCTGTCAATAATGTCAATGGTCAAGCCCATACTGTCGTCTGAGATCTTGCAAAGGCGGTTAACAGTGTTTTGCATTGCAAGTTACTACATATATTAGCGCGTGTTAGGCAATGATCGTCTAGTGAGGTGGATAAACCCGTATCTTACGGAACGTAAACAGGTTTGGTGTGTAGGCAATGCCGAATCAATAGAATTACCTGTCCTTTCTGGAGTGCCGCAGGGCTCGGTACTCGAACCGTTGCTATTTTTGGTTTTTATCTATGACCGGCAAGTCGATAATCACTCGATACAGTGCCGTCTTCTTCCTGGTGATTGTGTACTGTTTTTTAATATATCTTGTGCATTTTAATAAAAAGGATAAGAAGAGAGTAATCAAATGGTTTTATTATGGTGTCAAAATGGGAAACTAATCAGAATGTCAAGAAATGTCTCCAAATGTAAGTTACACTGAAGAATGTACTTCTTTTTGCTTCTACTATTCATTCAAATGTTTTCAAAGTAGTTAATGAGTACAAGTGTATCGGCGTTACTATCATGTCCAACATATGCTGGGCTATTTATATTGAGCAGATTATCAAACAAAACGTCAATTTAACTGTGGTTGCTTCGTAGGAGAATGCGTAAGTGTACTTTTGCGACAAATCTGACGGCCTATAAATCGCTGATTCGTCCATTGCTAAAATATGTTGATATCCTATGGGCCTCACACTCACAATCGCTTATCAACCAATTAAAAGGCCTTCAAAAATATCTTAAATGCATTTGTAACTCCACACGGCAAAGATTCGCACGCGGCACTATTGTACACCGCCTCCGAGTGTTCATATTGTTATGTCGAAAGAGCGTAAAGCGTTTGAAACCTTTTCATAAAACAAATCATAGTAAAGCAGGTTTAAATTTTTACGATAATTTGCAGTATAACGTCGTCGTGATACAAGTCAGAAGCATCGAGTCATTGCAACTGGAGTTCAGTTGTAGAAAATATGTTCTTAAACACTCATTTTTTCCTCGTTCTGTATATGAGTGGTATGAGTTGCTCCCAAGTGTGACGGCGATCGCTTCCACTGCTTTATTTGTAAGTGCAGTTTGGGAACTTTTTTGTCATAATCACGAAGCTACTTGTTAATTGTTGTTGTTATTATTCTACTCATTGATCATTGCTGATGTTGTCTTATCATGCTTCGGCCCTCAAAATTGGCCGGCAGTATCCTCAAATCAATCAATAAATTAGACAGAACGCTTCTTATTTTGTTAGCATCGATTGCGTTGATGCATGCAAGACACTGAGGATACGGCATGAACAGACTTCGCTGTACCATCTATTGGAAAATATCACGGAAAGAGTCAGCCGTAGCCTGATGTTGCTGCTTGTAGCGCATGCAGAGCTACACAAGAGCTGTAAACAAAACTGGAAAGAAATGCCATTTGCTAGCCGCAGGACGATTCACCGAATCACGGGTTTTAATCCGGCTCAACTTAAGATTGGGAAAGAGCTGGCAATTTTCCTGAAAAGAACCTTTTTGTACAGATCCAGCAAGCATGCTGCGCATTAGTATGTAGTTCACAAACGCTTCCAGATCTCTGAAAACGCTTCATGGATAACTTTTTGGTAAACTCGATCGAACCTCGGCGTTTCGAGACTGCAGCAGACCAACCAGCACAAGCGAAGGCGAAATCTGCATTTTAAGGTAGACGATCTTGTGCTGAGGCGAACTAATCCGCTTTAGTGATGTTGCTAGAGGCTTCATTGCCTCTTCAGCAAGGAGATAGAAAGACCCCGCCGTGTTAGTAAAAGCTCTCCAACCTCTCTTCAATCTGGAGTATCGCGAATCTGGGGCAGTGTGCGGGTTAATTCATATCGCCGACCTGAACCCTTGCTATGAACCGAATAATGTAGATTTGTCAAAGTTTCCAGATTGCAAGATGCGGACCAGCTGTCCGAACGTTTTGAACCGTCTCTTGGAAGTTCCAAGCTGCGAGGGCATTGAATAGAACGAAAGAAGCAGCACAAGCCCTTTGTGCATTATATTGATGGCTTGACAGCTTTTTTTGGGGGGTAGGCTCGGAGAAAGTAGCTGTTTCCTCGTATTGCAGTTGGGCAGGCTTGGACGTTTATTTCTGCCAAGCCATGTCCTCATTTGTTTACTCGCAATAGCAGGGAGTGGGACACCTCGCGGGAGTGGGCCCGTGGACCGCGCTCCATCTCGACGCGGGCCACTTTTGGCACTCCGCCCAAAGATTCCACACTGATGTCTAGCCGCAGAAGTCACGCCGCTCGACACGACTCTGACGGCACTCGCGCATCACGTCACCTGTTACCTGGCGTCAGCTGACATTGAGCTAACATTGCCTTTTCAAGTCACATCCCGTACGAAAAGGTCAGATCCGGCGTGAATCAATCATTCATTTTTTTATTTACCTTTTTTAATGCCCCGAGGAGCATTACAAGAGGTGGAGGGTATTACAGAAGAACAGATAAATATGAAACATTACACAAAAATAGGTAACAAAAGGAATAATGAAACATTTCTGGCCAAGCAGTGGCCACATAAACATATCTTAGTTACGTATCTATCATTGATGACACTGCATTTTTAAAAAAGCATGTGGGTCACTTATGTTAACTATGTTGTCCGGCAGTTTGTACCATACTATGTAAAATGCAAGAAATGAGTTGTTAAAAGTGACGGTCCAACCGGGGATTTGTCAGACACTAAGAAAGTTAAAATGGCGTTGAGATTAGCACTTGGTGTTTTAGATCAAATACTGTCTGAGTATAACGAGGCAATAAAAACGTGTATAAAACAGGCACATCCGTGATAGTTGTACGAAGCAGCACGCATCAGCCAGAATGGCGATTCGGAATGCACGCTCTTTATTCACTCGTGCCCCCGTGTCCGTCGTGCCTTTCTCTTCGTCCAGTGGTGCCATCGTTGGCTAGCTGCTACATCTCCTTTCTCAGAAAAAGAAAACGAGTTTAGATATCTGTGTAAGTTTAAATATCGTGGTCATGTCCATATCGTTGTGGTGGCCTTCTATCCGTTGTTCCTCTGCGAAGCAGCGGGCGCGGCTCAGACTCAACTTGGCCATCGTTTACTGGCTCTGTAGCCTCGGAGGTCGTCTGTTGGGGTGATTGGGCCAGTGGTCTTAAGTGTTCGCGTGTCCTCCGAAACACTTGGCCTTCCGGGGTCTGAATGTTGTAGTATCTTGATGTAGGATGGCCCACTAATATGGCAGGTGACCACGTATGCTTTAGGGTTCGTAGACGGCAGTTTGAGAACCTGTTTCAATATCTGCTTGTGCTCGAGATTACTTGTCATAGCTAGCCTTCTGTTGTTGCCTTATTTTTGTGAGGCGTTGTGTGACGGATTTTGGCGGCACGATAACAGGTAGGTAATGTTCAAGCCTGGCGGGCAACCGCGTTCTTGTATGCCGGCTCATCGGTCTTTGTACTGGTGATTGGAGGACCTCGTCTCGTGGAGTGTTGCGCCATTCAAGAAGTGCATAGTAAAACTCTTCCGTATTCGCAATTTTTCTCAGCAATTTTTCGCCTGCCTCACGGCTCGTTGGGCTATGCCATTTGATCGGGCATGGGAAGGGCTTGCAGTTACTTGGTCGATCGTCAAGTTTTTCAGGAACTGTGTGAAGTCGTGGCTCGCAAACGGCGGGCTATTATCACCTTAAAGTTTCGAAGGGAGTCCGTGTGTTGCGAAGGCCTTCAAGCAAAAATCTAAATTTGGAAGCTCTGGTGGTTTTCATTTCTTCAACCTCGAAGTAAAATGAGTGGAAGTCCACCATGTTTATGATATCCCGTCCTTCATGAGTAAAGAAATCCACACTAACATACTGCCAAGGCAGTGCTGGCACCGCATTACTCAAGAGTGGCATCTTGACATTTCTTGGCTTGTACTTTTGACATATGCTGCAGTTGTCGTACTTGCCCTCGATGTCAGCGTTGATTCCTGGCCGAAACAGGATATCTTGAGCTCTTTTTTCATCTTCTCCTTTGCCTGCGTGTTCTGCGTGCAGCAGGTTGATGATATTCTTCCTAATAGCTGTAGGTATGACTAGCTTGTTGGATCGGAGTACAAGTCCATCTTCTTCATGGATTTCCTCCCGGTATGACCAAAAGGCCTACCAAGTTGCGGCACTTGGACTTGCTCTTCTGGCCATGCAGTCCGCGCATACTGACGCAGCAGTTGCAGTTGTGCGTCACTTGCGGTTGCCTCTCGGATTTCTTGAAGGCGGTCTTGAGTAACTGATATGTGCTCTAGCGCGTTTACTTGAAACGTTTCCTCTTCTTCCAGTGTTTCCTTCCAGTGTTCCCTCTCACCGTAACTGTTTCGGCGCCAAAATGGTCCATCAAAGCAAAAATGGAGGAGTCACAGTGGACGCTACCGCATGCGATACTCTGGCAAAACCTGATTCCCTTCGATTACGCTCGTTTAATATCGAACGGCCGCGTCCGCCGAGCAACGCCGACTGCCACCAGGGACCTCAATTTGGAGCCGGTGGTGAGGCGGCGTTACTGTGCTGCTAGCGGGTGGACCTCGGTCGGTAAGCAGTAGCCCTAATCTATTGCCGGAGTGGAGTGCCGGATTTCACCCGGAGGCCTGGAAGCATACCAGTTTGGAATAAAAGGCGGATCTGACCCGATACGAAATTGCGACAGGAACAAATGTCAGACCGGATCTGAGCCTGATCCGGCCTGACATTTTTCCTCACCCTATTTTGGATCCGGGTCAGATCACGCAATTTCAATTCAAGTTTCGATCTGACATTTTCGTACAAGGTTGCACATGACGCCATTCTTCTTAATAGCGTTAGGTGACACTCTGAGCCACGTGATGTCATAATGTCACGTGACAATACGTCGTCACGTGACATCATGACGGCTCGCACATCCATGATCGTATCTGCCGTCTAGGCGACTGTTTCCAAACGCTCCGATGATGTTCCCAGAATCATGCGGACCTAATGTGGCAGCCGCTGAAGGAACAGTTCTCGAAATATAGATAAGTCGAGCGCTTCTTCACGGCCTTCCAAAAGTTGGTGAATTCTGCGGATGAGATCAGAAGGCTTCCTGTTGCCCAACTGCTCTCTGTCCAAGAGCTGCTGACTCCTGCGCTGTTAAGTTTGTGTTGTCCACCGAGTTAACTACGTTTCCAATTTGTCCTATAGAACGTTAGCTGGAGGTGCTCGAACTACGTCCCGGATGATGCTAGCGGTGGACTGCCTGAGGACCGCAATAGAATAATTGTATTTAGAAATATGCCTCGTGATGTCGATTTTTCCGAAAATAGCCTCAAGTGGAATGAACCAGAGTTCCAGGTCTTAGTTTCAAAAGAGAGTTGGCTTGAGTGTAGCAATGCCGAAAGCAGAAGTATGCTCGAAAGGTGGATCTGGATTCGGCACCCGTTGGAGACACTACCATTCAGACTCCATGGTTGTTGCTGAGGTCGCTCTCGCTGCTGCTGAGGTCCTGGTCACCAATTTGAAGGGTTTTGGCCTAAAACGACTTTGTTTACACTGTTTACATACTTTAAAAATCATACACGTGTCGAGCTCGAGCTGAGCTTGTTGGTGCTGATGCTCTTGTGTGTGTCATCCGTCTCGTGCCCGCCGGTGCACGGTATCCGCGCGGGCGCTTCGTCTTTTTTTTTCTTGCCTCGCCGAGAACCGGAACGCATTCATCGTTCAGAGCGGGGAAAGACACAGTATTCTCGTCAAAAACTGTCCCTTATTCATCTTCCGCTATCACCAATGTGGAGAGAGCTTCAGCCACTTGACACTCTGCGCCATACTGGTAGCACACTTGAAGTTGTAATTCAACAACCGGGCCAGAGACAGAGCGATATGGAGTAGGCATTGTTCTCTTCCTCATGCGGCCAAAGAACCAGGAGAGCTCAATGGTCTTTGCGTAGGGTGAATTAGAAACCCCAGATACATATGTGGCATTTTTCACAGGCCCACAGACACGCAAACGCCTCTCGTTTGCCCGCAGAGTACCTTCTTCCTGAAGCACTCATTGTTCGAGTCGCGAAAGCTACTGGATGGATGTCTTGTCTGTGACGCTACTTCGACACTGCCACAATATCATAGGCTGAACCATCCCTTGCCAAGATGACGCGCAGTGCTGGATTAACTATCTTCACGCTCTGTCCAACGGAAAGCAGCGTTTTCCGCTGATGGAAACTTCGATTTGCTGCCTAATTCCAGGTAAACGGGATGTCTTTCATTAGGTACTTCCACAGCGGTTCTATTTCAAACACAAAGCGTGGTACAATACGAGAATAATGTTCACTCATCTTTAGGAAGGACCGCAGTTGCGTCAAGTTTGTGTCAATGGGTGCCGGATGAAGGGCGTAGGCGTTCTGCTAAATGGTTAAACTTCCAGCAGCACTAACTTTGTGTCTCAAAAAATGCGTTTTTGTGACGTCAAAGTCAGATTTTTGTTAAATTTCAACCCCCCAGATAAATGCGTGCGAGTATTTTTTCAGGCGGCCCAGGTGTTCCTCTTCGGTCCTGCCGGAGGTGACTACATCATCCAAGTTATAAAGTACTCCCTGGCAGCTTACAAGATCTTAGCCATCATTTGTCGAAAAGTTGCGGGCGCTGAGGTTAATCCGAAACACACTCCCTTAAAGAGAAACAGACCTTGGTGTGTAATAAACGCTGTCATACCCCGACTGTATGAATGCAATGGTACGTGATGGTACGCGGTATTGAGATTGAGTTTCGAAAAACTCTGCACTCCGTGAAGAGCCTGGAGTAACGGCTTCAGTATGTGAAAGCGCGTAGTCGTCTATTTCAATTGCTTTGTTTGCTTCACGAAGGTCAACACACATTATTCGCACACTACGGTCCTTCTTCTAAACGACTACTATTTGTAACACTTACTCGGAGGAATTGATGCGTTTGATTGCCCCAACTTCCTCAAGACGTTTAATCTCGGCAGAAGCTGGTTGTCGAGCAACTTGTGGAATACGTCTTATTTGACGTTTAACGGGAGTGACTGAGGAACAGATCGTGACCTTACAGACTTCTTCCTTGACTCGGCTTAGCGTGTGGAGAAAGATATGATTGAAGTGTGTCTGGAATCATGTATGTCTCAAAAGGGAAGACACAGGCTTTGTTGAGGCAGCAGGTGGAGTCAGGCTTGCCTTTGGTGGTGGCAGAAGCTTCTGAGTCTACTCTTTTTCCAGTGAAGTTGGCAAGTCCATGCGGCTGCGAGGTGGTGACTGGATTTAATGCCATCGACTGGATTGTCAATGTAGGTGATGACGACAACGATGATGGTTGCTCTGATGCACTTCTAGAGGCTTTGGCGGTCTTTCTGGTCGCCGTGTAGAACTAGTCCGCGTTGCTCTGCTCATTTGGACTTCGAGTGCCATGACAGCGTCTACACGTAACAATAATGTGCCTCGGTCTGCGATGTACAATAACACTTGGGCAGGAAGTTGTCTATATGTCACCGTTGACTTCCAGGATATTGATGGGCTCCCAGGATATTAATGAAAAGGCGCGAGAAAGTCAGTGACATTGCCGCTTGTAGTACGACAAGTATATCGCGCTCAAACCACTGCTTGAACTAGGCTTTGTTTATTATCGAGACGAATAATCCATTGTCGAACAGGAACTGTACAGACGCTCCAAAACAAATTGACGCGAACATAGTTTTTTTTATTTGATTACTTTGTTATGTGGCATACAATCTCACATTTGTCGTCGTTGTTGTCGAAGTCATCGTAATATGATAGCAACTACTCCCCTTACTTGTATCGTGACCGCTGGTAATCCCGAAGTATACATTTGCATAAGCGGGCGAGATGATTCTGCGACCACAGTTGTACCAATAAAGATTTTTTTTTCTGTGGTGCAGGTGCCGTAGCTTTGACATCGCTGCGGATCAATTTTCTTTTTTTATTTTCGCCACATCTCTGTGTGTGGAAGAAATTGCCCTGTCGCTTTTAACGTTGCCGGGCTTGGGAGCCTGGTAATGGGCGGTTGAACTGTGCAACGGAGTCCCGAAGATGGTCCGAAGATTGACAAGATCGTGGTTGCTGAAGGTTGGAGAACGGGACTAGACCGCTGCTCTAGCAGGTCACACACGCGTCATTCGAGGTAGGATGTTGCCTGGCAGACCTTTTGCAAGAACGAACTTCGTGGATTTGGCGGGTATGACTCGTAGTATAGTCGTTGTGGACAACTATACAGATGAAAAGGTTGCCTGAATGACGTTCTGGGAATACGTCCTTGACGTTATGCGGCTTCTTTTTTTTTTGATGGTCTCAACGTTCTGACGCTGCTGCCTGATTGCGTCACTTGACAGGTTTGTTCAATAGTTGGTAACGAAGCGACGCTAGCATGCTCTCAAACCTCTTGACGTGACCGTTCGAGGTTCATGACGGTATGCATAACGACATTGATGACAATCTGTCCTTGTATCTTAGTTCAAGCCACTCCAATCATTAACCGTTTCCGGATACAAACATAAGTACGGCTTTCAAAATTCGCGTTGGTGGCTAACATCAATAGAGCCGATAGAAAATCACGGAGGGACTCGCCTTCTATCGGCTTTTGAAGACGAAACTGGAGCTCCTCGAGCGTCACCTTGGCTGGCTGCGTAGATTCACCTCCTGTAATTTTAATGTTTTCTTGTAGACATCAAAAATAGCTTGAACAGCTTGTTAGTCACCTGTTGCTGTCAGCGCTGCTAGCGCTCCCTCAAGTACAGTCTCAGGCGTTGGTTGAGCGTGGTAAATCTGCTGGCTGGCCTTTCCGAGACCGTTGAGCAACATCGCTCGACGGCGTTCTGCATCAAACACTTGCGCGCCAAGTGCAAAAAATAGCTCAAATGTTTTGACCTATTACTCTCATAAAATGGGTGGAGGTCCCAGTTTTATCAATTCCTTTGAGGGTCACTTGCTCTACAAAGGTCATGACTAGCTCAAGATGCACTTTCTTAGCCCTTATGAGTGCCGCTTGAAGTGGTTGCCACCTTGTTCGCGCATCGGTTGTGAGGAAGGTTTTGCCGAAACTGGCAAGAAAATGCCCATCTGCCGATCAGCGTTCTCAGGATGTCCTCACTCGGGCTCAGTCTGGCGCAAAGCTCATGCAAACCCTCGCCGTCAGAATGCAAAGTTCGGAGGTAAGCGCATCGCTGTGGACGGACGACCTGCTCACGTGGTGTCTCCTGATGAAATGATTTATTATGTCGCAGTAAAAAAGAAGAAAAAATGTGATAAATATCTTAGAGTAGCGATAGGTTGCGGAAGAGACCGAAAAAGAGGTGATACAGAAAACAGCGAAACGCTACAATTTCCTATGTGTTTTCCTGCTAGAGGGAGATGTTTGGGCAACCTGGAAATCCAAACGTTTAACCAGGTGGGCTGGATGCCTACTCTTCCATCGCTATGTTCAGCGCGAGAGGGGCCAAGCGCAGACGCGAGTGGTGCCCCGCCACTAATAAGACCGACGTAGCGTATGCGCGGGACCCTTTGGGGTAGCGGCGCGGGACATAAACGTCGAAAAATGAGTACGTGCCCTGTTCAAAAATCCTGCAAAATTTTCCATCGACATCCGGTGAACTTCCAGTTACATTCGTTGAAAACTGATTAAGTTTCACCTGTTTTTATTGGAAACCAGCTTAGTTTACCAAATTTTAAAGGAAAGTTGTCGGAAGTGACTTTCGGTTACCAGATTTCGCTGTAATTTTACCCGCAGTCACATTCGTTTACCAGACGACCCGACTTTGGTGGAAATTTTACCGAAAGCGAGTGACTCGCTTCCTCGTTTACCGAACTACACAGGAAGCCGACCCAAGGATAGAAGCAAGCCAAGCCGAGCCGGGGACTGGGTGTGTAATTATGGTTAATAGAACGCATCAAAGACGAGTCTCCTCGCACACTCTCTGTCTCGCACTGGGCTCGTGGGGAAATTGTGAGGGGGTCTTTTTGGTGCTCTTTTCAAGAAACGCGGTTTCTTTGTCCGTTAACCAGCAACGGCCGCAAACGAACGCTTACTGTCGGATTTCCGTTCCTTGCGTGCAGGCTTAATATTCCGGAGCAGCTGGGTGTGCGGATAAAAAGAAAACATCTTTCGGTAACCTTTTTTTTACATATCTTTGCCAGTCCGGCCCCAGAAGCATCCAGCGAGCGAAAAAGACGCCAGAGACACCTCTGTGACGGCACCAGGGACGACATTGAAACTGTGCCCAAGATTTCTCAATGGCGGCGGATGTTCGCTTCGTGGGTCGTGGTTTTTACTAAGCGTGCGCTGCTGACAGTGTGCATGCGTCCGCGTGTTGCATCCGCGGCGACGGCATGAGGAACGACACCGTGACTGTGCCCGTGATTTCACCAACGGCGGCGGATGTTGTAGGCGCGTTCGTGGTTTTTGAAAAACGTGCTACTGACGGTGTCGTGTGTGTGTGTGTTCGTGTGGTGCACCTAGGAATTCAGCCAGCGGCATTGTGAGTACGTTGAAAGAGAGTTTTTGCGACAAATAACTTGGTTGTTCCTGTTTAGTCTGTTTGTTTTTGTCTACAGCTGTGCAAATTGTTTTACGGGTATCGATGCTGTGAATTAAAGACATGGAACTTTGAGGTATCTATGAACTTACCGTTTTAATTTTAACCGAATTGTCCAGTATCTCGTAAATATACACGACTCTCAGTTCCCAGGCTTCTTCCTAAGTTCCTTCCGTTGACGTCCGAAAAAAAATAAACACGGTAAGTTTTTGTGAATTCCGGCAAATCCGGCAATTCCCGGTAATTTCTGGTGAACCTAGTAGAATCCGGTTACTTCTCGTAAATTTCGGCTTTACCGGAAGTGGAAAAAGCCCCCATAATCTAGTAAAACACGTTTTTACTGTAAACAAAATTCCGGTAAAAAGTCCGGTGACTGCCGGTAAAATCCGGCCCTTAGCGGAAGTGAAAAGGGTTCCATAATCCAGTAAAATAATTTTTACTGAAAATTAAATTTCGATAAAAATATTTTCAATAAGGTGGTGTTGAGCCAGTTCGCTGGGTAGTCTCGCCGACATGTGTAGCAGCGAGGGAATTCTCACAAACGTTAACAAACATTTTTTTGCAGTCTTGCAAACTGATAAGTACAACGACACACAACGCGTGCAGTGGCCGTATTTGTTATGAGCAAAGCTATACGCACTCCGTAGTGCAATTCGGACGGAAATGGCTATACGCACTCCGTGGAGAGCTCATGCCGCTCGGGCCACCCTTTTCGAACGGCGCGTGTATCACTGGGGAGCGTGTTAAGCCAGCCCCCGCCTGCGTTCACGCCGCTTCGCGGCGACAGTATGCGGCTGCTAAATACAAAGCTCAACCAGTTCTCGCCGTTTCGCGGCACCCGCCCGGCAGCCGAAGCCCCGCTGTCCACGACCGCACCTCCGGAAAGGGAGTCCCATGCCGTTTAGTTCTGCTAAATTTCGTAGACAACTTTCGGTTTTTTTATTGTTCATCACAAAAAAGAAATGTCTAAAATATCGTCAAATGCTTCGACAAAACAAAATGTTGGAGCGAGAAAAAAATTAGGCCTACCTCGGATCGAACCCGCGTCCACTTGCGTATAAAGCGGACACCTTTAACCCCTATGCTATGCCATCATTAGAAAACGCATTGTGACCATTCGTTTTATACGAGTTTAGTGGAGTGCGTATAGCCATTTTCGTCTAAAGTGCACTACGGAGTTCGTATAGCTTTACTCATTACCGGGTGAAACAAGGAGACGGCAGGCTCTTTAAATCGACCGGAAAATTCGGTTTCTTAACCTATCGCGCTACGATTTTGTGCAGCGTTGCCCACAGATGGTGCATTTTTTTCGTAAAATTTGCAAAGAACGAACTTACCTGAGGAAAAAGTAAAGAAAGAAAAAGGCTTAGCTCCTATGGAAACGCAGCGACGCCACCGGTCTTCAAACAACACGGCGCCGTTTCGCACGGAGACAAGAGATGGCGCAACGAACGCCGCCAACGAACGAGCATACGGCGCCGAGAGCCGGCACTTTAGCAGACGATCCTTTCGACTCAAAAAGCGGCTCGCGTTCCGCAGGCGGCGACAGTCGCAGAAACAAAACAGGCGCGGTAACAACAAGGAACTGCAGTTCCTTGTCTGCTAAACACGATGGCTCTCGGCGTCGTCTGCTCGTTCGTTGGCGGCAGTTGGCGTCGCGACCGCTTGCGCCATCTCTTGTCTCCCGTGCGAAACGGCGCCGTGTTGTTTGCAGACCGGTGGCGTCGCTGCGTTTCCATAGGAGCTAAGCCTTTTTCTTTCTTTACTTTTTTCTCAGGTAAGTTCGTTCTTTGCAAATTTTACGAAAAAAATGCACCATCTGTGGGCAACGCTGCACAAAGTCGTAGCGCGATAGGTTAAGAAACCGAATTTTCCGGTCGATTTAAAGAGCCTGCCGTCTCCTTGTTTCACCCTGTAGTTATAGCGGATGTCCCCAGTCGCTAAATACCACTAAGATCTAACCTTGAGGTAGTTGCAGCTCGCTTAAAAAGAACTCGACTGCCTTCTTCGTGATCTTTATATATGTCCCCTGCTTATAACTTACTCCAACAAGTTCTTCAGGTTTTAAATAGCAGAACTACCCCCGCCCCCATTATGTTATCACGCAAGACATGAGTCCCCAAAATAGTTTTGGCGGAAAGTGGCAATAACTCTATACGAGGAAAATATATACAATTGTATTTCGTACGTAATGACGTTTTATGAGTAGTAGGAAACCTACTTGCCTCATTATAATTATTACCTCAATCTCATATATATATCAAACACTTTGTGTACTATCTTTTAGAATGGTCAGAATGAATGATATCAAACCCATTCACTTCAATATAAATAATGCATCAATTTCATTCATTGGTCTAAAACTTCCCTCGTCATCTTTAGCATATCTGTATACATGAACTGTCCGCGTCACCTTTTTTAGTAGTGATATTACCTTAACGACCGCTACGCTGTAAATTTCAGTAGGCAGAGTGCAGTTGCTATTCATAGCTACCGCTTTTCACAGCAACTGATCTAGATGACTGCACTGACGAAACCACAGAAAACATTGCTACATCCCTACTGAAAAACCGTTTGAATTTCAAACGGGTGACAAACTGGTACGACCCGTTTGAATCAAACGGGTGGCAAACTTGTTGATCCGTTTGGATCAAACATGATTATGGGATATGGTTACCCGTTTGAAATGGTACCCGTTTCATATGGATGCTCGATTGATACGGGTGCCCGTTCGACCTGGCACGTGACCACACTTTTGAACGTGCCATTCGGACAGGCAAATTATGCTCTAGCCCAACATTGGTTTCGTCTGGAAGGTTGGTCATCTTAAACTCATTTAAAACGTCCCGAAACTCATAAACCTATTTATAACATAGAGGAAACACGTAGAACAAATATGCTCGCGTAGGTGCTTGCCAATGGAGAGGAAAAGAGACACAAACAATTTTTTGAATTCTCCTCGAAGTTTATTACAACCTATTCTGTGGACAAGTACAAACGTGCAAGTGATTTGTGAAATGTGAGAGGCACTCTAAGCTTTTATACAACTGAAAAGATTGCAAAACCAAACAAGAACCGAGGTAATTCTAGACAACAAAGGTAGACTTTCGAAGAAATTAATCTCCCACCTGCCGCAAGAATAGATGCTACACAATACTATAGATAATCTGGAAGAGTACGCGTAGAAGAACGGTCAATTAAAACATTGCCAACAAGTACGTTGCAGTGCACTTACCATAATAATAGCGGACTTGAAGGATGTAATCCGTGATATATGTCGAAACGGTCAAAAGCAGGACAACCACAAAAACACAAAAACGAGAGGTGACGGCTCCTTCGAAGTTTCAACACTATGCGGCGACAAGCTGTCATTCGCCGAACCCAACCAAACCGCGAGAATTCCTGACTTCTGTGAAGAATTGCTTGTTGCCGATATACACGTGGAACTTTTTGAACACTGATAGCTTTGGTGCACATCCAATACGTTGTCGAGAGACATCCTAATAAGATCGCAGGGTTAGGCAACAGATCGAAGCAGGTAGGACGAGCGAAGTTCGAACTGCAGCGGACAACAAGCAGACAAAGAAAAAGTGGCTGCCAGGCGCGCCTTCAGGATCTTGATGCTTATCAACGTGCAGCACGCGCGCTGCTGTGGTCACGTGACAGAGCTGACAAAAGAAGAGGGAGGGGGCGCGGTGAAGGCGCAGGATAATGGAACAGCCCCGTACCCTCTCCCCAGGCATTCCAGTACGGCGTGTTTGTAGCCTCGGAAAGCAGGCGCTGAATCGCGCGCATTTCAGCACGCTCGAACGCTGGGAATGGCGCCGGCCAGAAGCTCGGCTGGTTCCCGAGCGAAGAAAGTACTCAGCGCGAGCTCGTAGTTAGGACCGCTGCAACGGCGGGCGTGCTCTCGCAATGCTCGATGTTCTTGCAGCCGCTTATTCGCCCGCTGCCTTCACTGCGTCTTGAATTGAAGTAAAACGGAGTCCAGAAGTACATTCTTTCACGTGGTCACGTCTTCTGCGAGAGAGATTCGAGCTGAATAAGTAAATTGAGGCAACAAAGAACGACAACGTTTTAAAGTTTTCTAAAAAATATCGGCTCATCAACGTCGCGCGTTTACGTAAAAAAAATGAATGTAGGTTTTAGTTGCAGTATATGCGAACATCAGCGGAATGAAAATATAAATATAATTACTTGAATTATGGGGACGATGTGAAATCGATGAAATGGCGCTCTCAGACTTCCAGAAACAATGGCTGCCACGGCTGAAACAGGCGTCCCCATGCCGTAGATCTGGTGTTCAATTATCAAACGGGCTCCGGAGAGCCGTTTGATTAAACCGGTACAGGCTTGCCGGTCACTGGTCACCCGTTTGTGCAACATTGTCACTGGTTTGAGCAAACGTGCAACAACCTTGTCCAAACAAGTCGCCCAGTTGCCCAGGCGAGCGACCCGTTTGCCAAAGGAGTGACCTGCTCGTCCAAATAAAGGACCCTTATGGCTCATACGGGACCCCATTGAGCCACACGGACAACCCTTTGACAAACTGGCGACCGGCATGGCTAAACTGTTACCAATATGGACCCGTTTACTTTCATATAGGCCCCAAATATTGTTTTTTCAGTAGTGATTCCTCGTTAAAGCTACCCAGAACTCAATCCCTGAGTCATCATCTCGCCCTATATAGGTGGCAGCAACCTCAAAACGCCGACCGGCGGATAGAAAAAAACAGAACAGAAACACCGTGCTTGTTAAATTCTTGCAACCATCCCACACCGTCTAACACTATTTTCTTCAAAGGGCGAAAGCAAAACCCTGGTTCGTACCATGGCATTTGAATAAAATATTCTAGAGATGTACTGAGGATTAATGACTGCAGCCTGTTCAATACGAAAAGTGTGGAACCAAGTATCTAGACTTGAAGGAAGCGACAGCCTCCCCCTATACTTTTCTGCAAATTCTGGACCCACGAAGGAACAGAGTACATATCCATTGGAGGAATAAGCTCAACTCCTTGTTTGAAGTTTTTGTATCGAGAAAAACTATTCCACCACTTTCCATCGCTAGAGGACGACACAAAAAAAAAAAAACCCCAATCAATGTCTGACGCTGAAGTAAAGTAACATAATACTGCGTGCACTGACCGAAAGTGAACGCCTTTCCGAAACATCATGGAGATTCCTGTTTACTCTTACTCCTAGTATAAAACATAAAAAGGCCGGAATAACCTTGCTCTGGACAGTCTCGAATCAAGGTCACCCCAAAATTATAGGTTGACTATTCGAGATACCAGAAGTATAGTAGATAAAGAGAGCCGACTATGGAAGTTCCAACTCAGACTCTCCGGACGACTACGCACTCGTTCCCCACCGCTCGCCTTTCTGCTTCTGCCCGGCTCCGACGCCCTCGACGCTTTGTCCTTATGTTTATGTTACCCTTTCTGGTTGTTTGTCTATTTCTGGGAACAAGTTCGCCGAATAACTGTTGAATTCTGTCTCATTATTCAACTTCTCTGCAAATTCATCCGCGACTGTTTTGCTGCAGGTACGTGGTTCCTAATTCCAGCACCCCAAAAATTACATTCGACCGCCCCATCAGTCGTCAGTCAGGTTTGTCGCACCTGGGATGATCGTTTTCTTTCCAGCAACGGCGATCAACGGAAACTGAAAAGTGGAACAACCAGTACGAACGAGTGACCCGGCACCATGAATGCACACCCGAATAGAGCCTTCAGAACATCTGATCTTGTCCTCGAAGGCACCGGAGTACCACTGGTTTGAGAGCCACGTGAAACCTCGGTTACCTAATAAAACTAGCTGAAAAGAGAGCTTTGGCGTACGTTCGCCAGTCAGCACCAACGGTAGAAAGCCGAGGACCTCCTAACTGCGTTGCCGGGCCCCAAGGAGAACATCACCAGCTACATTCAAGACGTCCTATGCCTGAGTACAGGTTCGAACCTCAGGCGACAGGCAGGAAAATGTGCTCGAAGGTTGTTATGTTCGGCGTAGGGGAGAACATCTTCGGAGGCCTCTTGCGCAACCCTCGCGTCTTTCGTGACAGGAGGTGTCGAATATCGAACGCGCCATACTTGCGAGGCATGTCACTACCAGCGGCTTCCTGGCGTATTCGGAACCCACGCCGTTCATCTCCGGACATCGGCACCGTAATGAAGAAGGCCGTCCTAGAGACCCGCAGGCGTCCAAGCGACCTTCCAGGAAGCCCAGACGTGGGAAACGTCCAGGCATTTTATGTTCCGGCAACCCAATGGGCTCCAGGAAGCCCAAGTACATGCGTCCGTGGCGAGAAGAGACTGATCAGCGACCAAGAGGCCCGCCGAAGCGGGAGAAGACCGCTCGCTCGACCCTCCAAAATCCCACAGCGGCCGACGAGGTCAATGCATCCTTTCCCGCACTTTCCAGACGGACCTTGTCATGCACCCATTACCTTCGAAGAGGAAGCCGCTGCAATCATGGATGCGTCGCGCCGACCACGCCGACCCCTTCGGGTGACATGGACACGTCTTTGGGACCGCTAATCTGCATGGCAGGCGTGTGTGAGTGGAGAGGGGGGTGTGTCGCTGTGTATGGGGGAGGAGTGACATAGCTAGCCGAAATCCCTAATTGGGAATGTAGGGAAGAGCGTCCCGTTAAAAGAAGCGGACTTTCGAGACCTCCGTCTTCTGATGCTGTTTTCCGACCTTGTACAAATGTAAAGTAAACCTTTGTCAAAAGCGGCCCTGCTTCCGAGCTCCCTTCGCCTGATGTCCTGTCGGCTCCTACGCAGCCCGACAACAAGGACGACCAAGGAGCTGTTTCAGCCCGATGGCAGCCGGTGGGATCCAGTTCAATGACCAGTGAGCGTGTCGCCGATTTCATGGGCGGTGACCTGAGTATGGTGAATGACGGCATCCCTTCTTTCGCTAAGCCTGCAAAATAGAGTTGAGATTTTAAGGGGCGTGGGGACTACCTTTAGTTGGAAGTTTTGGAGTTGTTACTTCTTGGTAGTGGAGCAGAGTTTACGCCCCAGATAGGTCGCGGACATGGAGCTGCAGCGCTTGCTGAAACGAGTTGCTTGAATTGTGTGAAGAGCTAGTTGAAGCGGGCACATCAATGAAAATAAAGCCAGTACAGGAAGGTCGTGACAACGATGAAATTGAAGTAATGTGGAAATGAATCAAACATTGAAACGGAACCGAAGGAAAATGAGAATTGGAACAGTCCATTAGAGGGTTGAAATCGAGGAGGACGAACGGAGGACCAGAGATGGACGTAGCAGCAGATGAATTCTTATGACATGTCCAAGCTGATACAACCATTTAAGGTAGGACAGACATGGGTTTCACCTTGTAAACTTCGAGAGGGCATGAAAGGCCAGCTTTAACCGCCTGGCCCAGGAAGTTGCAGGATGTACTGCCTGAAGCGTAATCGCCAGGCTAACTGCGGAAGAGGCAGACGATTACGGGTGTGTGAAGGGATGTGTGGAGCGTGGTATACCCGTCCCCCTTTTCTTCTTTCTATTACCTTTGACGCGCCCTGGTGAGCTTGCCTGGTGACGGAAGACAAAGAAGCGCTCATGCGTGGCCCGGACCGCTCGGCGTTCCTGTCTGGTGCCTGTCGCAGGCCATGACCGTCAGGCCTTCCAGCCAGTCCAACCAGCCACCATCAACTCGCTCTTAGCCCTACTACTTAACGTGTACCTTTAATGAGCAATAAGCCACCTTCCAAGACTTGGAGCTCATGCTTTACAGCTGTTTGCTCAAGGTACGCTCTGTCGGCGAAGCGTTCCGACAAAAGCCTCAGCGTGAATAAAAGGCAGAGCACATGTGGAGTTCGCGTACGAACCCGAGGTCGCATCTCATCAAATTGATGGGAGCTCAGTCGTATGACGACAAAGAAAAGATTCTGGAGGTGGTTGCACTGGAACAGTTTTATAAGACACTAAGTGAGCCCATGGGACTTGGATCCAAGACAAACAGATGTAGATTCCAGGCTGCGGACGGCGGACGAGTATACTCGTGGTAGCAATTGCACTGGAACGTAGTAC
>JAZHYW010027758.1:0-63884 GCA_037355805.1 Ixodes ricinus
TGGTGATTGTTGAGTGACCCACGTGCGACGTGGCTGGCACGAGGCACGTGCGGACGGCTCGAAAGGAACGCACGAGATAAAGACGTTTTTCTGCCTGGGAGCCTGGACTGGATGGTCGCTCATTTCACAGCTGTTGTGGGCACCCCAACCTAGGAACTCGACATGGTGTCAGAAGTGGCCACGTCACGCCAGAACTGAGGACCGATGGCAGAAGCCGCCAGACAGAATCCGTCAGGATTCTTCGCCTCCCTCCAGCAGCCGCCGCCACTGGATTTCAATAATTCGTCGGAGTGGCCTAGCTGGATACAGCACTTCGATGACTACCGCTACGCGTCTGGTATCAACGAGCGAAGTGACGAGGCGCAAGTCCGTACCCTGCTATATTCCATGGGCAAACAGGCAAGAGACATTTTTGCAACGTTCGACCTAGCAGAAGCAGACGCAAAGAAATTTGACGTCGTAAAAAAGAAGTTCGATGAATATTTCGTGAAGGAACGCAACGTCGTGTTCGAGAGCGCGTGCTTCCACCGTCGGCAACAAAAGAAGGGCGAGACGGTCGATCAGTTCCTCACGGCGCTGCACGTGCAGGCTGAACGCTGTGACTTCGGCGAAATGAAACAGCGGATGATTCGAGACCGATTCGTGGTTGGCCTTCTCGACGAGAAGCTCTCGGAATCCCTGCAGATGGACGCCAAGCTTACTCTTGCCACTGCAACAGCCAAGGCGAGACTGAAAGAAACAGTGCACGAGCAGCAACGCACCCTCCGATCAACCGATCCGCCGCCGTCCAAAGATACCCAGGACTCTGACCTGGATGTCGACGCTGTGCGCCGCCACTCCAAGCTGCCGGACAGGAAGAGCACTACTTCGGACGAATCTTCTCTCCAAAAGTCGTGTCAGTTCTGCGGTGGAGACCAGCACCAGCGGTCCCTGTGTCCTGCGAGGAGCCAAAAGTGCTTCAACTGCCAGAATAAGGGACACTTCCGCCAGGTCTGCCGAAAGACATCTCGCATACCTAAAAAAGGATACCGGTTTCGGCCATCGACGAAGAGACTGGACACTTCTTTCTCGGAGCCCTAAACACAGAAGGTGCGAAAGCAAGGTATACCAAAATAGTTCTCAATGGTGTGCCAGTTTTTGCAAAGATTGACTCAGGCGCGGAAGTAACCGTAGTACCCTCAACCTTCCCAGGCATTCCAGTCCAGCTGGAAAAAGCTGACGTAGCCTTAACGGGCGCGAGCGGGCAGAGCCTAAATGTACTGGGAAAGTTCAGGGCCAAGTTTCAGTGGAAAGAAAACCTTTCATTCCATACCGTGTACGTAGTCAGCCCACTGCGCCACGTCTTGCTTGGGTTGCCAGCGATCGAGTCCTTGGGAGTCGTGAAGTTTGTAGACGACATTGCGGAGGATAAAGATCACCTTGAAGTGCTGTACCCCCAGATGTTTCGTAACCTAGGCACGATTCCCGGCGAATACACTATCCGCCTGATTCCCGACGCTAGACCATTTGCAATAAGCACAGCTAGGCGGATTCCGATCCCGCTGCGTGATGCGGTGAAATGCGAAATTGAGAAAATGGTAGAGATGGGGATAATCCGTCGGGTTGAGGGGCCTACAGAGTGGTGCGCGGGAATAGTGCCTGTGCTCAAACCGTCCGGAGATGTAAGAATATGTGTCGATCTCACCCAATTGAACAAGAGCGTGCGAAGGGAGAGATTTGTCCTCCCAACAGTAGATCAGACGTTAGGATTGCTCGCCGATGCAGTTCTCTTTTCAAAGTTAGATGCAAACTCAGGGTTTCATCAAATCAAGTTATCAAAGGACTGCCAGGAGCTCACGACTTTTATCACGCCGTATGGAAGGTACTGCTTTACCAGGCTTCCATTCGGTATAAGCTCTGCGCCAGAATACTTCCAGAAGCGAATGTCAGAAATTTTGGAGGGTCTTCCTGGAGTCGTTAACCTTATGGATGACGTGTTGATTTTCGGGAAAGACAAAGCTGAACATGATGAAAGGTTAAAGAAAACCTTAGATAAGCTGGCAGAATCTAACGTCACGCTTAACAAGTCCAAATGCATTTTCGGGGCGAAGGAAGTGACCTTTCTGGGTTACCGCGTCAGTGCAGACGGCATAAAGCCTGACCCTGAAAAGGTCAGAGCCATCCGGAACCTTGAAACTCCTACAGACGTGTCGAAGGTCAGAAGAGTCCTAGGTATGGCCAACCAGTTGGGCCGGTTCTTACCTAACCTTGCGCACAAGACCTCTCCTTTGAGGGAATTGTTAAAGAAAGATGTTGAGTGGGTGTGGGGCCCAGCCCAAGAGGCAGCTCTGAGTGCAATCAAAGACAGCATCTGCTCGGCTGAGTGCATGGCGAAGTATGACCCCACCCTGCCCACTGTCCTTTCTGCAGATGCCTCGTCGTTCGGCCTTGGCGCAGTTCTTTCTCAGGTCCAGAAAAATGGCGACCGACGACCCATTGCATTTGCTTCTCGCTCTTTAACCTCAGCGGAGACGCGGTACGCGCAGATCGAGAAAGAGGCGCTGGCGTTGACGTGGGCCGCTGAAAGGTTTGATGAGTACCTGAGAGGGCTCGATGCCGTCTTTGAGACTGACCATAAACCATTGGTTCCGTTGCTTGGAACTTACTCTATTGACGTCCTACCTCCCCGCGTGCAGCGGTTTCGCATGAGGCTCATGCGATACCGATTTAAAATGGTTTACGTACCGGGAAAGCAGCTCATTACGGCTGACGGTTTGTCTCGTGCTCCACTCAAAGACAAACGGGTAGTTCCGGACGAACTAACAGTTGGAGAAGTAGACGCATACTCGCAGGGTTGCCTGACAGGGCTAGAAACCGGACAAGACTTTGTCTCTAAAGTAAAAGAGTATCAAGCCTCTGATCCGGTCTGTAAGTCGCTTCAGCGTTTATGCGAGAAGGGCTGGCCCGTGAAACCATCAGTTCCTGATTTGCTACGCCCATACTGGCAGGTGAGGGCTTTGATAACCCAGGGTGATGGATTTTTGTTGAAGGGCACGCGGTTAATTGTTCCTCAGGAACTAAGGAAAGAGGTTTTGCTCCGTTTGCATGACGGTCACCAGGGCATAGCCAGGTGTCGAGCTCGGGCTAGAGAATGTGTGTGGTGGCCAGGCCTAAGTAAGGAACTTGGTGCGTTGGTACAAAACTGCCGAGTTTGTGCGCAGTATGGCTACCAGAGTGCGGAACCAATGATTCCAACGGTCACCCCCGCCTACCCGTGGCAAAAACTGGGCGTGGATCTGTGTAAGATAAACGACTCAGATTACTTAGTAGTTGTTGATTACTTGTCACGGTTTCCGGAAGTAGCCCTGCTCCCTTCCACTCGTGCCGACGTTGTCATCGAACGACTTAAGAGTATCTTCGCTCGACATGGTGTGCCCGAAATTGTCATTTCGGACAACGGACCCCAATTTGCAAGCTCGGAATTTGAAACGTTTGCATCGAAGTACGGGTTTCGTCACGTTACGACTAGTCCAAGGTACCCGCAAGCAAATGGCGAGGTTGAGAGAATGGTGCAAACGGTTAAACGTCTTATCCAAAAATCAACAGATCCCTACCTAGCTCTTTTGGCTTACAGAGCCACACCAGGGTTGACGGGAAGAAGTCCTGCTGAAATCTTGATGGGACGACGTCTTCGGACGAGGGTGCCAATGCTCCCCAAGTTACAAGGTCAGGTGCGCCCCGATCTGAAAACAGTAATACGAACGGACCGCCGAAAACGCGAGAAGCAACGCAGAGGCTTCAACAAACGACACCGAGCGACAGAGCTACGTACGTTGAAAGTGGGAGATAAAGTGTGGGTAAACGACAGGAAGTCGGAAGCCACAGTGGTAGCGCGAGCTGCCAAACCTCGGTCTTACTTGCTGGAAACAGATTCTGGAAGGCAGCTGAGACGAAACAGAAGAGCTTTGCACTTTCTTCCTTCTGGTTCCTCCCACCAGAACGGCGGTTCGTACGACTTTCCCGTAGGAGATGAGGAAGACATCGACAGTTCGGACAAAAGTCTAGACGGCAGTACGCGAAGTAATGTTGTTGTAGGGCCTGCTTCAGGCGCTGCCAGTGTACCTCAGGCTTATGTGACCAGGTCAGGACGAATTGTGCGCAAGCCGGTCAGGCTGGGTTTTGAAGATTGATGTGGGATTTAAACTCTAACAGAAGTTTTGTAAAATACTTTGCACCATATACGTTTGTTGTCCGAGTTGTTGTTCGACAGCTAATGTGCTATTTAAACTTCAACAGATGCTCTGTACATATTGTAAATTACTCTGTGATGTGTTTAAACTTGGCCAGATGTTTTGTATAAATTTTAACTTTGTGATGTGTTTAAACTTGGCTAGCGGTTTTGTATATGTTGTAAATTACCCTGCTTTGAAAAAAAAGGGAGATGTGGTGATTGTTGAGTGACCCACGTGCGACGTGGCTGGCACGAGGCACGTGCGGACGGCTCGAAAGGAACGCACGAGATAAAGACGTTTTTCTGCCTGGGAGCCTGGACTGGATGGTCGCTCATTTCACAGCTGTTGTGGGCACCCCAACCTTATGTGAGCGAAACGGCTGAATTAGTAATTAAATACTTTGGATGCTTACGCATTGCGTGCGACAGGTTAGGCGTCCTTCACGTTACCTTGGCCAGCGTGTAACGCTTTCTCGCCACGCTTGAGCGTTACACTTACTTATAAAATCCAACCCAAAAACATATTTGCGCTAAAAGACCAACCGAATTACCTTAAATGGACTTGCTAAAAAAATGCGTGTCCATGTCACAACCTTTTGCGCATGTTAAAAAAAGTACGGTTTAATGCCCAAAATTTATTTTTGGTATGTATACTGTTTTTTTTACAGGTGACAAGATGGAATCTTCAGGTACGTGTTCCAGAATTATTATTCTTATATATATATTTTTGGCCAGCTTGATATCTGACGTGTGACTCAGATAATAATAGAAAGAAGCGGAATAATGTTAAAAATAATTTTATAAATATTATTTCTCAGTGCATATGAAACAGCCGCCGGTCTTCTTTCATGTGCAAAAATTCAGGCAATATTTAAAGGTGGGGAACAGTACAGAGAAGATAAAGGTCAAGAACCGAACATACACTGAGTTCACAAAGTGCCAACAAGCCCTTCCACTTGCTTCGTGAAAATAGTAAAGTTGCTGATTCGATCTATTTTATCATTATCCAAGTGAATGAAAAGCGATTGTATGCGGGTTTATTGTGACTAAAAATACAGGGTAGGAACATAAAAGTTATAATAATTTCTAGTTGAAAAAGATGGGACATGATAATCCAAGTCACCTAACATCATACTATTTTCTACAATTCTATTTCCTAGCTTGTACAAAAAGCTTAGTTCACGGACTTCTCTGTAGCATATAGACGTTGGCAAGTACGGCGCCTTGGCACCGTCATCTTGCTTCTGTTGTGAGTAGATCGTCTGATGTTGAAGCATAGCTGAGGCCCGTGGGTACGCCTCAGCAATGCTTGACTATCAGATGATGTTTCCGCACCAGCACCAAGATGGCGGCGCCCAGAGGCCGTACTTGCAAACGCCTATAGTGTACTAAAAAACGTTATCAAGAAAAATATAAAGACCACTTTTTGTGACGACCGCCTTGTTCAATTTTCACGTAGCTGAGTTGGGGCAAATTAACAAGTCATTTTATTCGCCGACTGGAAGGCACTAGAATTGAAGGGGTTCGGGCCATCCTTATCGAAATAAACACTTCAGCCCTGGTGTGTTGAGGGAACTTATCAGCGCTTCAAGCCCCGTCAGCTCATCAGACCCTCCAGCCTTTCAAACCCCCTCATCCTTCAACCGTTTGGACGCCCAAATGACTTAACGCTAGACCAAAAATGCAGTTTAAAACGTTATTGGAAATGTAATTTTCACCTTGAGTTTTACATGCATGTTACAACTCAAAAAGACGATAAGAAACAACTTTTACTAAAACACGGGCGCAAGTAGCGGTAGATAAAAGTGATCAAACCTAACAGGGACAACCTCGAACGCGCACCCAACATCTGCCGCTATTGAGAAATCCTGACCAGAGTCATGGTGTCGTAACATCGTGGCGTCGCGGTGGCTTCTTCGCCGTTCTTTAGGATCGCTGGACGCTTTTGAAGTTGGACGGACGAAGAGGCGCAAGAAACAGGAGAGGGGGGGGGCGCAGAGAGACCTTGATCCGCACATCCAAACTGCTCTAGAAGATGAATCCCACTTCTGAGCGTCCGCTCGTTGGAGCGCATATAGTTTCAGCTCGTTGACGGTCAAAAAACAGGGTGCCCAGCTTCTGATGGAGGCTATTTTCGACTGACTAAAACTGGTTATCTTGAAAGAGACAGCAAAAGTCCCCTCCCATTTTCTCCACGCATCCTCTCTGACTCGTGAGCGAGGACTGAGCGTCCTTGGGCGTCGGGAAAACGCCATCTTTTTCTATCTATTTCCCTCTCAAATCCAGCCAGTGAAACACATACATATAGCACAGATACACAGCAGTAAAAGACGGAGGAACGTCTCCTCAATTTCCAATGCTCTTTGGGGCCGCCCGATACAAAATGATCAAGCGGCTTCCCCGGCGCATATATGCCGAGGTGTATCGTGATCTTTCTCACAGACACGTTAAGACGACTCTGTCGGGTGCTGTTGTTTCACGGAAAGGATTGAGACAGGACCCACAAGCCTCTCAAAACCCTGTGGCGGTCTCCCACCATCTTTAGGAATTCTTAGAGAGTACATGAGGCCCTTAAAACACTGACGAAATTCTCAAACCTGTCAAACATTTTAGAGCGCAGCTCTTAGGCGCCCGTTTCCGGTTTGAGCGGCGGCGCCGTCGCCGTAACGTCTTGGTGCATTATGGGAAATGTCCCATAATGGAAATGTCCCATAAGGGACATTAATGTCCCATGTCCCATAATGGGAAATGTCCCATAATGCGCCGCGCGGGAGGAGGAGGAGGAGGACGAGGGGGAGGAGGAGGGGGAGCACGAGGGGGAGGGTAGGGGGAAGAGAAAGGGAAGAGGGGAGGAGGAGGAGGAGGGGGAGGAGGAGAGGAAAGGAGCTTGAATTAGGAGGGAGGAGGAGGAGGGGGAGGAGGGGCATACCCCCTCCTCAGCACCCTTCCTCCTCCTCAAGAGCTGCGCTCCCATTCGGCGTTACAGGGTGTTGTAAACGTCTCATTTTTAGAGCGCAGCTCTTAGGCGCCCGTTTCTGGCTTGAGCGGCGTCGCCGTCGGCGTAACCGCGCAATGACGATGACGATGGCGATGACCCCTGTGAGGTCACGTGACCCCGGTGACGTCACGTAACCCCCCGGTGACGTCACGTGACCCCCGTGAGGTCATGAGGGTCATGTGACCTCATGGTTACGCCGACGGCGAGGGCAACGCCGACGCTGCTCGGAGGGAGGAGTAGCAGGCAGCATGAGGAGGTGAGGAGGAGGGAGGAGGGGTATACCCTCCCTTCAGTATCCTTCCCTCCTCCTCTTCAGGAGCTTCGCTCTAATTCGGTGTTACAGGGTGTTGTATGCGGCTATCATTTTTTTAAAGGGTGCGTCAAAACATTTCAGAAGCCCTGGTGCGCCCCACGGACGGATTTTCAATAGGAATTGGTTCTACTTTTTTTATCGTGCTTTTTTATTGTAGTTACTTTAAGAATTTTACCTAAGTTTTTGTCGCCGAACCAATCTACGCAAATTTCAACATGGCGACTGTCACAGGAAAACGGTCTACATTCAAAATAAAATTGACGTCCAAAATTGCAGTCGTAAACAGTGCAAATTAACCTTTTCGGCATATCTTCAATTTGGGTTGCTTGAGTTCTAGATAATGAATTTCGAGCAACATAGCAGATTTCTAACATTAATCTAACTAAGGCACAGTACAGAAGAACGATTGACGCCATGTTCTTGAAGTGATGTATAATGCATATGGTACACAACATACGTGTCGGTTTGCCTATAGTTAAAGACACATGAATAGCAAATGTCAGTGCCGTACCCAAACGCACACCAAGGTATTTTACAACAAATATATGTGTGTTTAGCGTTCGTCCCAAAACGTAATCGTATTATAGGAAAATGACATCTCCATATTGACAAGACATTTGTTTTCAAGGAATTGATCGATTACTTGTTGGCTGAACGTCATTCGACTATCCGAGATATATTTTGGTGCAAAACGTGGCAGAGAATAAAATAAGGCACATTAATGAAAAGCCTAAGATTATCAGCGAACGTTATTAGCAGGGCATTTTTCACCTGCGAAGCTAAGTCATTCACAAGTATGAAAACCAAACGAGGACCAAGAATGGATCTTTGGACGACACCGGAAGTTGAAAGAAAGTGTTTGAATACTGTTGGGTGTGCGAATTCTGTTTTGACGTGAATATAAGTAACTTAAAAACCAGGTAAACTATTAGGTAAACAAGAATATACAAATAATTTGTGCAAGAACAGCTCACAATTCACTTTGTCGAAACCCTTCCACATATGAAAATATACACAGTTTACTTGTTCTCTATTTGTAACAACAGGAGCAGAGTAGTTTAAAAATGAAAGCCGTTTACAACTCCCTGTAACGCCGAATTAGAGCGCAGCTCTTGAGGAGGAGGGGAAGGCACGGGGGGGGGGGGGGTCACATGACCTCGAGGGTGGGGTGCGGAGAAATTTTCCGCTAAATTTAGCCGGAAAATTTTCCGCTAGATTTGGCGGAAAAATTTTCCGCTAAATGTTGCGGGGAAAATTTTCCGCTAGATTTGGCGGGGAAAATTTTCTGCTAAACTTAGCGGGGAAATTTTTTGCTAAATTTAGCGAAGAAACTTTTCCGCTAGATTTAGCGGGGAAAATTTTCCGCTAGATTTAGCGGGGAAAATTTTTCGCTAGATTTAGCGGGGAAAATTTTCCGCTAAATTTAGCGGGGAAAATCTTCCGCTAGATTTAGAAGGAAAAATTTTCCGCTAAATTTAGTGGAGAAAATTTTTTGCTAAATTTAGCGGGGAAATTTACCCATCATTCACCGCGCGGTTACGCCGACGGCGACACCGATGGCGACGGCGACGCCGCTCAAGCCGGAAACGGGCGCCTAAGAGCTGCGCTCTAAAAAGAGCACAGGTTTCTTTCAACCGACTGACCTTTTAAAAATCCGTGCTGGCAACCAACGAACCCCTGGAGGAAATAAAACAAAATTTGGTTATAAATAACTGACTCGAACACTTTAGAATACCCACAGCATAAAGATTTCGGGCGGTAGTTAATCGTAAAAGAAGCATCCCAATGTTTTATTATAGGTACAACGACCGATTTCTTCCATAGTTAGGGGCGCCTAAGAGTGCAGCTCTTAGGCGCCCGTTTCCGGCTTGAGCGGCGTCGGCGTCGGCGTCGCCGTCGCCATCGGTGTAACCGCGCGGTGCATTATGGGACGCATGACGTCACTGATGACGTCATCAGTGACGTCACTAATGACGTCATTGGCATCCGCATCGTCATCATCACTGATGACGTCATCAGTGACGTCACTGATGACGTCATCGGCATCCGCATTGTCATCGTGACTGATGACGTCATCAGTGGCGTCACTGATGACGTCATCGGCATCCGCATCGTCATCGTTATCATCACTGATGACGTCATCAGTGACGTCACTGATGACGCCATCATCATCGTCATCGTCACGTGACCCCCCTGGTTACGTGACCCCCAGGTCACGTGACTCCTCCCGAGGTCACATGACCCCCCCCCCCGAGGTCACTTGACCCACCCCCCAGCACCCTTCCCTCCTCCTCCTCAAGAGCTGCGCTCTAATTCGGCGTTACAGGGAGTTGTAAACGGCTTTCACTTTTTTTTTACAAGAACCAAGTAGATACAAAACTCGCTTTACCATAGGGCAGGTTCCTGTCGCTTGAAAAGTCTACGAAAGTGTTCTTTTTTACGCAAATAGATTTTCAGTTCTTTAGAGAACTGTTTCGGGTAAATTAAAACTTTGAAAGTGCGCTGTGGCACAAATATTGGAATAGTGTGCTTTGCAACCGAAGTAAACGTTTGAGTTGTTAGCTGGGGGTCAGTTATCGTGAGGATCTTGCACCAGTCCAAATTATGGAAATATTTGTACATGCATCTATGTAATCACCTTCGTGATAGAAGTAGGTATATTAGGCTTGAGGCCGGTCTCTTACGTGGATGACATAATTCTACGAACGGCGGGTGATGTGATTTCCGAGGGTAAAAGCGCTAAAAACAGCGGACAAGTACAAGAAACGGACAACAAAGAGAGCTTTTACCATGGGAAATATGGATCACCAACTATCCCAGGTGCATACCATTCTACGGGTGAATTGAATTCTTCGGCACCAACCGCGTTAAAATGGGGGTTACAAAATCAACAAACACAATTGAATGACAAGGTCAAGATACTCTCAGCGCTATTCTATACCTTGTTAAGTCGCTCCCGTTAGCAGAAGTTGATAAACGACATGTAACCACCAGGCTTTGTTGGTCGTCATGGGGTTGCGATTAGCGATTTTGAGAAACCAATCGAATTCAGGAAGTTTAACGTGTCCATATATCTTAACTCTCTGCTTACCGATATCAATGTGATTTTTCAAAATTTAATAATATTCTATAAAATACTTGGTCAAAATGTGGAGGGAAATGATAGTTTTCATTAAGGTAACTGAAACTATCCCTTGTCTTGATCTCTATCCAAACACATTCAGAATAAGATACAAAATGCAAGATACTGAGTGTCGTTGCCATTCCAAATGCTACTGTCTCTCCCTGTTGAATACGCGTACTCTCGAGGCGACCAAAAATCGGTTGCCTCGACAGTACGACAGTACGACAGACAGCTACCTTCCGGCCAAATTTCAGCTTTGTTTAGTGCCGAAAACACAGCTTCTTCACAAGCCAAGGGAAACGACGAGTAAGATGGAAACCTATGTTTTAGAACAAACAACGGTTCTGCCTTCAACGAAGGACACAACAAGGGTTTGAATTCCAGTTACAGATGTACTTGGTTGAGTCTAGAGACAAGTAATGCCAAGTGTCGTACGGGCGGAAGAGCAGCGTTCACCTCGTCAGGCTCAGCTGTACCGGACGATGGCTTGGCTCGTTGGCGAAGCTTGACCATGCATGGCAAATCCATCGTCCGTCATGCTCCACAATTTTCCTTCGTCATTACCGCGTAATCCAGCGTTCAGCCCCGTGGAATCACGTTCGTCGTCACTCACTGTGCCTGGACGTAGCATCTCGCCCTCGTGACCAAGAGGTGACGTAGGCCAATGTTGTACGTTCAGTGGCAGCCCCGTTGACGCAGAAGACGCGTGAAGTTCAGGATTCGGTAAAGCCGAAGGTTGTGCGGCCACAGGGGCGTCATCTGGCCATGACGATTACTTCAGTGGAATTCCTTCCAGAACGTTCTTCCGCAGCTGCATAACAATTCGCAGCAAAGATTCGTATTTTCCACCCAGAGGCACTAGACCTCCGTTATCAGAATTTCCAGTTTGCTTTCGGGGTTTGGCAGTATCGCGATAAAAATGCAGTGGAGGAACTGCTGCGCCATTTGCGCCAAAATGCGTCAGAACGAATAACCTGCTACATGCAGCTCCAAAGTCCGTATTTGTGCATAATTCGCGCCATGCTCTGCGCCAAAAGTGAGCTGTTCTCGAAAAGGAAACTGAAAGTGTCTGGCACGTGGCATTCTTTGCGATGCCACTGAAAATTAAGAAAGCACAGTTTTTTTTTGTTTTTTTTTTACGGATGCTTAAGTACCAGTTGCGAAGAGTAGGTCTGCGCGAATATTCGTATTATCAAATAGTAGTTTCAAAAGATAAGCTATTTGATATTCGCTTCAAAAAGATCTGCGATATTCATACTTTTCTAAATGTTGATCGCGGCGGGTCAACCCTCTCAAGTGGGCTTCTCCTCAAGCACCGATGCACTGCAGTGAAGCAATACCCGCAGAGCTGACACCGCGATATCGCGACTCGCCTCGCCGTAGCGCAGCCGCGCATTTAGGCGAGAAACACACCTTCAAATTGGTCTAACGCACGCACACGCCTTGGGTAATAAAGAAAAAGTGATCGGTGATATTTATATTGCAGTAAAATCTTCAAATTAAACTGCGGCTTTTATGCCAGGGTGTAACTTAGGCAGCAATGTTTAACAACCCGTGTTCATTACTTGTGCTTGTTTTGTTTTAATTCAAAATTTAAGAAAAAAAATTTCATATAGCAAGAAGATTTATAAATCCCCTCAATTATGTATGGCGGGGTTTAATTTTATGTAATATCTATCGGTTACTTGCCATATTAATGTAGCCATTGAACTGTCTGAGGTTACAGTCTATACATATAGTTAGATTAAATTTGACAGAGCTCATAATTAGCAGTTAGAAGCTTAAGAACAACCTTCGCGAGTTCAGCTGAATTTTTGTTTGAGCATGATGTAACAATAGGGAAAGGCGTGGAGAAAGCCGCAGCAACTATTCAATATTCAATTTAAATATATACGCCCAAAACCACTATTCCCTTTGAATTTGCTTCGAACCCAAAATTTACTATTTGCACATGCCTAACGAAGGGTTATTGGTTTTTGTGTGAACGGTGCTCACGTCGATTGCAATGAATAGGTAGCGCTACTCGTGATCGGTTAGAGTAGCTATGTGCTCTGCTTAGCTGCTCTGCGAACGGTAGCAGGTTGAACACGAGCGAGGGCAGCGTGAGACACATTCAACGCAAAAGTGTCCGTTTGATGTCAAACTCGCAACCGCTACGTCACCTTGGTAGAAACCCTACAAAGTAGCCGACATCATCTTTTTGACGTCAAACACAGACCGAAGACGCCATCGGTACTCCTAATAGACCTATTGCTAAATTACCCAAGCATCAAGGAGAATGCAGGTATTGGTGTTCCACGCGCCACACGTGCTGGCCTCAGCAGTAGTAACTTTTCTAAAGCAAATGCCTAAAACAAATTGCATTTTGCACGCGCGTTCGTCAACGTTTTATTTCTGTTATTTACTTCTAATCTTTTATACGGGAAAGGCGTGCGCGTGTGGCGCGTGTGGCGCGTGGAACACTAATATCTCCATTCTCCTTGATGCTTGGGTAATTTAGCAATATGTCCAGAGGTTAATTGAGACATCTGCCATAATTACCGGCGTATGATTGTTCAAAAAATAAATATATATCTGTAGTGGCCACATCCCCTGTAGATAAGAGACTTTAAATAGTCTCCCAATACTCCAACAACTGCAGTTTTTTTTTTTCCACAGGCTAAGTTTCAAAAAGATCATACAAAATTTTCTGTCACGAAAGCTCAAAAATTGTCTGCTCCAAAAGTGTGAGGCTCTGCTCCAAAACCCGCTGTTCCCTGCTACAAGAGCTGCTCCAAATCACCACTTGTCAGTTCCACCACTGAAAATGTATCGCGATGGTATTAAAAAAAGAACAGAAAATAAAACGTTTTGTATATATATCGATGTATCGTGATACAACATTTTCGTTCAGCATTTTTATTTTAATTTTGAAACAGATCGTTGTGCATTCTTTGTACCGCGATACAATTACGAGCCAATGCTACGACCCGGCTAAACCAATCGTTTTGACCCTGCTTGATTGTCTACATTCAACTGTAGCGTCAGCAGCAGTCGGACTTAAAGTAAATCGGTGTGTAGGCTGCGGGAATCGTAGGAGATTGATGCATCGCGGTGAAACTTGGGGCCGACACTGAGCGACAAGGTAACCTGGCGGCTTCCCCTAACCGTTGATTCCGAGGGGTCACGCGCTCTCCTAAATATTTTTTTTTCATAAGTGAAAGCGGAGACGTATGGACGTTTGTTGACACGGAACCACGAGTTAAAAGGGTGAGGCCACTGCACATCCACTCCGCTTGCATGGTTTAGCGACGATATTACGATCAAAGGAAGATGGTGTCGAGAGTGTTGCACCTTTAGCATCACGTGATCGGTCCCATTAAGTTTGCAGCGTTGGCCGCGCTTTAACGTAAAATGAACCGAAGTTTATATAAGGTGCTGTCCGGCCCACGGACTTTGTAGAATGAACCGCAATGGTCACCTGCTCCCACGCAAACTGTCTTGTCTGATTCCATATGCCTTACAAAGAACTATGACGAACCTCTGAAACATCTATGAAAATCTGGAAGAGGCCATCAGAAGCAACCTCTCAGGGAATCACGAGTAGCCTTGCAGGCAATTTTTCGATACGCACCACATGAAGGAGAAATAAATATATATATTTATTGAATAAATATTTTGAATTAATAGGTTGATTAGTAGACCGCGTGAGTGAAGTGAAAATAATTAACTTGAAATAAATTGAAACAGCGAAGTTTACATGTTAACATACCATAAAAATGAGCTTAAGCATTATAATTCTCTTCTACAATACTGAAGTAAAATCTTGGTTCTGTTAAAAGTACAATAGTAATACCTAATATTTCTATGGCCAGTGGCTTCACAGTCATGGAACAAAAAATATCTTTGATAGTGAATAATTTCAGTTCAATGCAGCCCCGTTTATAAACACTTAAAACACAGGTGCAGAAGACGTGAGAACACATCCGACAAATGTGCGCCTAACGGCGTTTAGATGTGTGCCTATGAAAGTCGCCAATTATAAATGCGGAGGAAAAATAAAACCACAGTTGAACGGTACACTGGCCAAAGAAATTTTTCAGGATTTCTTATTTGACGAACGTTTCTTTAACAATACCTGTAACTCCATTTTAATTCCACGTTTTCTCAAGCCGAATGTAGACATTTTGATAGCTACAGTAATGTTTCTCCTAATTATTCAAAAAGAAATAATTACGAAGCCGCAGCTTCGCAGGAATGCAAACTTTTTTATATAAAATATATTTTTGAAATTTGTTTGAATTGAGTAGCACACACATTAAAGCCTAAGCTAAACAAAAACTCGAGTGTATGATATGTAATTGTATTTAAACGGTCGCCATACCAATCATATATCTAAAAAATATTAACCTCCTTTCAGACTCCCAAACTACATGGCATGAGCGAGTGGCGGAGGAAGTGTTCGGCATTACGGAGTCAACCCATTACGTCGGGATGTGGGGACAATACTACTACAGAATAATATTTAAACACCAACCCGCCATTTACTATTTTAAGGCCTTGAGGAAATACCTTAGTCAGACAAAGATTGTCCAGCACTACGACGGTTTCGCCATTCTCAACAATTATTTGAGAGATGAGATCGCAGACGAAGTATTCTACAGATTTAACGAACATAGACAGGTGAGTGCATTGTGCGATACATTCCTGTTCACGTTTCGCCTGCTTAGTAAAACGGCACGATCATACATTTATCCCAGACAGGAGTTATCACATGTTTCCCTCAAGGTTAGAAAAGGACCAGTCTCGAATTTCTCGAATTGCTAACGCGAAGTTCTACGGAGTTCGATGTATACGCGCAATTTGCGATCGATGATTACTACCGATGACGCAATGCACAGGCCCAGACTTCTATGTGGTATTGCCTGTCGCAAATCCGAGGCTGATGGAGGAAGGGTGTAGTTTTACGCCCAACTTTTACTGGGTGTATTGTTTTATTTTACGGTAACACACTAAATACAACGTTAACAATTGCATCCACTACTAAGCCGTGTACAAATTGGTAATCAGTTTATAAGAATTAAAACAAACTACGTTATTAAATATTCTTATTAAGTTCTGGCTGTTAAACTTATTTCTAGAAATCTGGCAACTCTGTTCATAAGCCAAACGTCGTCAAAATCGGTAAAAGTTTGAAGGGTGTCGCATGCAAACCTCGAGGTTAGCTGTCCAGCCAGCAGTAAAATTAATAGCTTGACCTACGTTGCAAGCAATTGAAATCTCCCTCGCCTTTGACCCTATCACCCCTGCTCTTAAAAGTCTTGTGCAGATGGAAAGGATATTTCCCCCTATCTCCTTGATGTATACCTAAGAAAATGTATACAAAGTGTTTCTTTCTTTTTTTTTCTTTTTTATCACAAGCAAATTAAAAAAAAAAGCCGTGAATGCTACAGAAATCCGCTGTCCGCAAGTGAGTTATACGTCAAGGCGACATCATGTTCAAGAGGCTATGCAACTAACGGATGACTACATAACGAACATTCACTAGCTACCTTTTCGATTCAACGTTTTAGGGCACATGTTTATATTGAAGAAATGGAGGCAATCGATGTTAAAAACCAAACCAGTTTTTTTTTTCTTTTGTCCTGGAGTGAGCTCGCAGTTCGAGGTAAATATTGTCAAATTTTATTCTGGGAATTTGTCGTCGCCGAATCCAAACGCGCGATGCCTGCCGGAAGGACAACCCTTGTTCGACGCCGGAGGGTCACGTGTTAATGACGAAATTCGCGTCACAAGGATGCCAAGCTGAAACGATCCTACGGGCCTATTGAACGAACTCCTTGTGTATGCGCCGCTGGCGCTGGTAATACACATTTCGAGTGGTGCAATTAAAACTTAGGGATTATATATATTTGTAAAATATGCACGCGCCGTGCCTCACGATACTGTTCTCAGCGAGTTCTTCTTACGTCACTACTTTGCAGGCGTTTAAAACGAAGCTAGGACCCGGAGAGGCGAACGGGATCCTGCCGAAAAACTTCTCCTACATGCACAGCGTCGCCGTTTGGCCCAGGAGACACCCACCTGATCATGTCAAAGCTCTCTTAGGGTAAGAGCTTTATAAGGAGTTTGGGTGTGTTCTAGAAATGAATACTAATACAATCATTTCCAGTAGTAGAATCAATTAAACCACTTGGGTTATTGCTCATTCAAAGAATATATTGCCATGGGCATCTCCGAGCAAGCGCGCCCATGGCCGAATTGTTATCGCGCTTGGCTCGGACGCAAAGGGCCGAGGTTGGATGCCTCGGAGCGGACGCACTGTTTTGTTATTTCTGCAAATGTCGCGTTCTAGTGAATTCGAGAACCCTGGTTTTTATTCGAGGTTCGAACGTTCTACGTGTCGAACGTTCTACGCCGATTGTTCCAGAAGCCCACGCGTGTACATAAGGTGCTCCGCGCCGCAAGCTGGAGTCCCTCTCGCCGCAGCGCTCGATCCCGATATTTCGCCGACATCCATACCAGCAACAATAACCTTTTTCTATTGTGTTTTGGGCACACGTTCGCCATATTAAACGTTTACTTTCTCCAGCTATTCGCAGCCTCATCATTTGTCATTCCTGACATTCAGGAGGCGGTGCGCGGTAACGCATGATCGGGCAGCGTAACCCTCCGAAGGCCCGCAGTGCAAGACTGACCCCAAGCTCACAAAGACACAACGAAGTGAAGAACAAGACCCGATCAAGTCGCCGCACCCAAGGCCTACCCTTGGAATTTAGGCTTTCGCCACCAAAGACCAAGAAGACAAAGAGGCCAACGATGGACAACCGGTCGTCAAAGACCCTTGCCGCCGCCGCCGCCGCCGTAATCCTGCCCGTTCCACCCCGGACACCGACACCTTTCCACGGGAAGGTCCACGAAGACATCGAGGATTGGTTGCAACACCATGAACGTGTAGCCCGCCACAAAGAGTGGACGACTGAGCAGTGCCTCCAGAACCTCTACTTCTTGCTTGAAAGCACTGCGAGGCACTGGTGTAAAAACCACGAAACCTTCTTGACTACATGGGGGTCCTGCGCCGCCGAATTGAAGTGGACGTTCATCAACCATCAGCGTCGGCAGCGAGCGGAGAACCTTTTTCAAACAAGGTTGCAGGGCCCTAACGAAAGCGTGACCAGCTTTGTTCAAGATATCCTGCGCCTTTGTGCTCGAGCCGATCCGGGGGCCGCGCAAGAGAAGAAGCTTCGCGTCCTCATGCGTGGCGTAAAGAGCGAAATTTTCGAAGGTTTAGTTCGCAATTTCGAGACGACTGCCGATGATTTTTTACCTCGTCTTACTTACCTTGTCATCGCTCGTATGCCAGCGACGCTTCGCCATGCCAGCGACGCTGGATGTCTTCGATGCCGTCGACGCCATCGCCAAGAACAAACCGGAAGAACGCGTACTCGTAACGTAGGCAGCGCCGCGGTGCGGAAGAATGTTACTTCCGGTCAGCATAACGCCTCATTCGGCGGCAGAAATAGGTTCTGAACCCATACGGCTCGCTGCCGCGTTTTGCGGCCAGCGTTTCGCCCCAGCCGCAAAGGTGGGCGGATTCGCTAGCGGATCCGCAAGCGTAAACGTACCTTTAGGCGTCCGTTTCCGGGTTGAGAGGCGTTGGCGTCGCCATCGGCGTCGCCGTAACCGCGCTAAATTTAGAAGAAAAATTAACGTCACGTGACCTCAAGAACAATTCAATTCCCCTCTAAATTTAGCGGAGAAATTCAATTTCTGCGCTCGATTTAGCGGACAAATTAATTTTCCCCCAAGATTTAGCGGACAAACTCAGTTTCTCCGCTAGATTTAGTAGGAAAATTGATTTCACGCGACCTCAACACCAATTTAATTCCCCGATAAACTTAGCGGGCATTCGAATTGGTGTTAAGGTAAAGTGACGTCATCTTCTTTGCTAAATCTAGCGGAGAAACTGGATTTGTTCCTAGCTGACGTGACACCAAGTCATTTAATATTTTCGTCATTATTCCGGCTAACTTTAGCGGGAAAACTGAATTGGAAAAGGAAGGAAGAGGAGAGGATGGAGGAGGGGACGAGACGACGAGGGGAGGACGAGAGAGTGCGGAGGAGGAAGAGGAGGGGCATACCCTTTTCTCCGTACCTTAACTCCTTCGCTTCAAGAGTTGCGCTCTAATTTCGCATTACAGAGATTTGTAAACGTCTCTCAGCTGTTTTTTTTTTTTTTGCCTTCCCAAAACTGTGGATGTATTAAAAGACGGTTCGCACAGGCCCTCTCGGCAGTGATCTGAAAGGTGTTCTCCCACTGGGACCCGGGAGAGTAGCTGTGCTCACGGAGCATGTCGTTCAGGCAGCGTCCCGTTTGCCCAACGTGGGTGTGGCCTCTTGAGAGGAAAATACTGTGCGCAACGCAGGTGGCACATGGCACAAACGGCTTGGCGTGCTTCCTACTGGAATGGTGCGCTAAAGTGCCGCTCATGCAATAGGCACAAGGCTGGCGGTACCATAACCCGGATGATAAGATACATCACACTCGACCGCCAGCCTTGCGCCTGTTACATAAGTGAACGCTTTAGCGCTCTACCTCGCTTCCCAGGTGCTCATTGCCTATCCTAAATATGTTGATTTATCGGCAATTGATGACTCTCAGCAAGTTTTTGGTTGAAATCATGTGTTTATTTTTATAAATTAAAAATGCATTGACATCTTGCAGTAGGTTATTCGACTTATCGTGACGCTTAACACCCTGTATAGTGTCATCCAAGCCGTATATTTTACCTTCACAACACACATTAGTTACCTTTCAGATTTTTTTAAAACAAATATGTCAAGCTATTATGTATAAATACTTCTTGCTGACCCATGTAACAGCTATTTACAATTCAGGTGGGAATAATTTACAAAAAAGAAATGAAAGGCGGTTACACTTTTTCTCTAATGCCGAATTAGAGCGCAGCTCTTGAGGAGGAGGAAAGGAGGATTTGCCCCTCCTCCTTCATCTTCCTCTCCGTCTTCTCCCTCCTCCTCCCCTCTTCTTTTCTCTCCCCCTCCTCCTCTCACTCTCCTCTACTCCCCCTCCCTCTCCTTGTCCCCTCCTCCTCCCCTCCTTCCCTCCTCCCTCGTGACCCTCGTGACGTCACTCGTGACCCTAGAGACCCTCGTTACGTCACTTATGAAGGTCTCATGAAGGTCGTGACCTTCACGAGTGACCTTCGTGGCGTCGCTCGTGATCCTCGTGACGTCAAACATGACGTCACGTGTTACGTCATAATGGGAAACGTCCCATAATGTAACACGCAGTTACGCCGACCGGGACGCCGCTCAAGCCGATAACGGGCGCCTAAGAGCTGCGCTCTAAAAAGATATGCATTCAAGAATGTGGAGCACGGCTTAAGGAAAACAAATATCTGCGAATTTTTGTTACTTTGCACGCGTGGCTCAACAATTATAGATATGTTACTTCACTGTTCTCCCACCCCTTCGCAGTCACTCTTAATTAAAAAAACAAAAACGCTACAGTCACTGGAAGGATGACAACGGAAGGGCGTGTCTATCGAACGCCCGACCTCTACCACGCGCTCGCTGCTTTCCACCGTGCTTTGGCTGCTCGCGCGCACACGAGGTGCGCGAGACGCCCCATTCTCGTAGAAAGCAGAACGCTCGCGCTGCAGGTGAGAGAACTGAAGCTTCTCCCAGCCGTTCCCACCTTAACAGTGTCTACAGACCAGTGGTGCCCTATTCCCAGATTGTGAATGTTTTGCAGGGAGGCGGACGTGGTGGGCATCAGCACGCATAATTCGACTGGATCCGAGAACGATGTCCTCGGATACAGCGCCGACTGGAGTTCTCCGCCTAATCCTATCGGGGACATGGTAGGTTCTAAAAAGAGCTGGATGACGCCAAACACTCTGCGTTCCCCCAGTGAGAGGATCTGGCGGTCTCGGAGCAAGTATAGATGCAATGCCCGACTAAAGACGTGTGTTTTGCACTTTCCTACGAGATATGCGGGGAACAAGCGTTACATTTCACGCGAAGGAGAAGGGCAAGTTGGAGATTCTTATACGAAGGCTCAAGCGCCCGGAAACAGAATGGAAGATGGAACGCGAGGAAGGAGATTGTTCTGGATCATAACGTGATACGTTCTTTGTCTAGGAGCTCATCATTTCTTGAAGCCTAATAAGCGTGACTGCGACGCTCGAGGCTGATTGGTTAACCGGGAGGGTTACGTGACTAGAGGGAAAGGCGAGGAGTGAGGCAGGCCAGAAGGAACTCGACCACCTGTGCGCACTGAGGGAGAGGAGGTCTAGAGTATCGAAGCCTTTGGAAGACTGCCAGGTTTATCAGCCCTCCACACGTGAAACTCAGAATATGCATAAGCGTTTGTGATGTTAGAAGGTGTCATGTATGCAACGCGATTGCCTAGCAACTTACCATAATTATTTTAAAGCAAATTAACGGAAAACCTGAATCCCAACATTTTGTCCGACCGTCCGTTCGTTCGTCGGTGCATGTCACGTTACATTAATGTCACGTTACATAAAAAACACTTCAGTTTTCCGGTTTTTATAGCTAGAAACTACTTCACGTCAACCTTACACGAACAGCTACTTCACGTCAACCTTACACAAAATCAATTCACCCGCTAAAATTAGCAGGAAATTGATATCAGGTAACCTGCACACCAATTCATTTTCCCCGCAACATATGGCTGGGAAATCGATGCCACGTGATGATGTCACGTGTCCTAACCGACAATTAATTTTCCCCACTAAATTTAGCGACCAAATTGACGTTAGGTTTCCTGTTGTCACGTGACCTAACACCAATTTACTTTGCGTGCTAAATTTAGCGGGTAAATTACCGTCACGTGACATAAAAACCAATTTAGTTTCCCCGTTAAGTTTAGCGTGTAAATTGATATAAATGGCTTCTTCACTCGCCGACATGGCCGCATCAAATTCAAAGGTCGCTGCAATTTTTTCTTCTGTTATTGCAATTGATTCGTCTATTATCAGATGTAAGATATCCCTGCGCTCAGTGAGCCAGAAGCAGCATCCTACGGGAGAGACTTGAGTTCTACTTCGTTCTTTCCAGCAACTAAAAACAAAATTCCACCAAATGGGAGCAGCCCGGCGAGTGTACACAATGTATGGGGCGCACTTTACTGGCCATGTCTGACGTGCAACCGGCACCAGATCATTTCAAATAATTCCGGAAGCAGCAAACCTTGTTGATTTCGCACACCGTTTAAAGCATACAGCGTGACATATTTTTATGGAAACTAATAAAAAGGTGCAAACTTTTAGCTGAATGCCGTCTTTGCTAGGTGTTTCTCGAGTTCGGTGGACATTAATGGAGCGGATAACCGCCACAGTCTGTTTAGTAAATGACTCAAAATTGTATTATATATTTTTTTATTTGCGATAATAAACATATAGCTTCAATTAGAAACTTGCTGAGCACCATAGAAACTACTAAACCAGTCAATTCTAGAACGACTTGAAGCACGTGGGAAACGCGTGGTTGGACCAAAGTCACTACTCGTGCAGCCGGTGCACCACCGCGTTTCCATAGGTGCTTCAAATCGTTCCAAAATTTACTGACTTAGTGGTTTTCGATGATGCTCAAAAAGTTTCTAATTAAAACCATGTGCTCTTATTAATTAGACCGTTAACTAAGAAAATGTTAGTTAATTATCCGGCATTTCGCGCAGATTAGCAGCCTTTATAAAGTCCCCCTGGCGGTATATATCACACGCATTAACCGCACTAGTCTGTATTTTTACAGATATTTTGTAATAAATCTGTTCAAATAAAATCCACGCTGCCTATACATATGGGTGTGAACACCGCGCGCGTCGAATCTGCCAGGTAAAGTCCTCTCATATCCTTGGTTCCAAGCCGCGCTACCAGATGGCTCCTCGATACGCGGCTAATGGTAGCCTGTCGCGGGCCCGGTTTCCCATGCTTCTCTATGGGACACATGCTTGTTTTTAAAGTCAAATTTCTTGGTGTGCCACGTCATGTAGAACGTGGCCCTTGTACCTGTGCGTGTTGCTGTTCTCGGTGCAGTGTATATGCTCCAACTTACGCACAGAGACCGGTATGAAATGTTTGTATAAAATTCAGTCCCAATTTACGCAGCCTTAAAAAAAAGAAAAAAAGAATGGTAATCTTGTTATGAATATGCGAACTTTACCACCACAATCATTTTTGTCTCGAAAGCGTGAGGTATTTACAACACTTGTCTCAGCACTGATAGTTGCTGGTCGTGCAGCGGACCCAGAATAAAACCTATTTTGCCAGGTGTGCACTTTGCCAATGCAATCGCCACCATAGCCGGAAGCCTATCGGGGCTGACAATTACCACTTAATGCGAAGCGGCTTGTCAGAAACGGTTAGCGCCAAAGACAAGAATAACTACGAAACTCGACAGGACAAGCTATACTTTCAACTGACGTTTGAATGAAAAGATAAAGAAAAAGAAGTGAAATACTCTAGTACTAAAAGAAAAACGACAAAAACTTTGAAAGAAAAAATACGCGAATGCAGCTAGAGATTTTATTAAAAATCTGTTCAAAATAGTATTAAAACATATTAAAGAAGACTAATGGAATTAAAAGATTATAAAAATAACTAAGGCGCTAAAAAGTTCAGCAAAATAAATATATTGCAGTTTCTTCGATGAAAGGTCACTGACAAAGCACTGAAGAAAGCATCCCCTCTAGTTCCGATGGCCTCAGCTTTGTACATTCCGCTTGTTCTCTTACTATCATACCGCATTAGGATCTCGGTGTTGATAAAGAACGGGGCGCATCCACAGTCCTTCACATGCGTGGCGAGATGTCCCGACGGGGACAATTAAAGAGAGAGCACATGTTTCCTTAACCTAACGTTGTCAAAGCTTCCGGACTCGCCCACATAACCCTTGGCAGATGAAAACGGGATCTCATAGATAACAGCGCAGCAACAGTTGATGTAGCTGTGTGTATGTCTCACGCCGTATTCGTCATTTTTGTCAAGCAGAAAGTTCATTTTGGGGCAGAGCCTTTTGAGCTTGTTGGAAAGCTACCACACGTACATCATATCTCAAGGCGACTCTCTTGAAGTGTGGGAAATGCGATGGATCTGAGGTACGACCGCCGGTCGGCGTCGTTTCACCTGATTTGTCTCTCTTTTCTAATTGATTAAAGCAAATATTCAGAAATACCTGGAAGGAATGAAGTGGGGTAACCGAAACCTTGAAGCCGTCGTTGTTGCGCTTCAATGCTCTCCCTTGCGCAATGAGTACATGACGTTCTTAGGGCCGCGCTCGTACATCTGGAAACAATTCCTCTTTTGACGAGTTTAAATGTGCCGAATAATATGCAAGTTATCGTTTCTTAGATATTGACGAACACATTCAGCATACGTTGTTAGTTTGAAGGAAATGCAGAAGATCTAGAAATTGGAGGGTGCTGTAGGTCGGATCCTTGTGCGTAAACTTCAGCCCCTCAGCGTGGTTTTGAAAGTGCTTTCGATGGTGTTGATGAGACCGGTGTGACCTGCTTCTGGTGTTACAGTTAATTGCACAAGAAATGCGTAATTACGCATGCTACATGGCAGGTGAATAGACCGTGCGTGATGGCCATGTCACAGATGAAAAGACAAATGGCGCACAAAGCTGGGTATGCTTTAAGCATACCCAGCCAAAAAAACGAAAGTGGCTAAAAGTTTAATTCATGCAGAAATCTAGTCTAATCCACGAAACCCAGAATAAGAAAAATCAAAGCTTAAAAAAAATCTTCCTAGTTAAAAGCTGTACGTGAAGACAGGTCCTCGCGCTAAATAATTTAGTAGAAAATTGGCTGCATGCTTTGATCATTCTACCAAACGCGTTTAAATGTAGGAGCTATACAGCAGTGGTGCTCTTAGTGCCGGTGGTTACGTAGGGCAGGATAGCCCTTAGTCTTTGGGTGCCTGGGCTGTGTGGTGCTTCAAGTGGTGCCTAGAGCGGGTTTTGTATGGAAACATTGCGTCGCACCATTGTCTCTTCGTGACGTTGCGCGCGCTCTCATTCAGCACCCCGAGATAGAAAGCCTTTGCGCTGAATTTTCTGTGTCACAAAGAGAGCGGAAACGCGCTTTCCTGAACTTTCGGCTTCTTGTTCTGGGCGTTCTTTCTACATCACCTGTTTCTGTTGCCCTCTTTCTTAAGCTTGCACCCCTTGTCCGCCCCGCGCGCCTTTCTCACACCACCTGATTCTGCTCCTCCCGTTCCTGCGTGCTGGGTCCGTAAATCAGTCAGCAGCGCTGTCGGTTTCCACGCCGGTGACCGGTGCTCAATCAACTGGCACCTGTTGGCATTTTTAAAGAATTGTTTGTCGGTACAGAGTGGCCGACTTACACATTTCGTGCTTACGCGGCTCCTGAGGTTCGTTTGAACGTCCCGCCATTCCGCAGAGGCGACAAGGACCCTTTGTTGTTTGAGATAAAAAGTCAGCTCTCACCGAGGAAGGTGGCGGGGGTGCCCTTTCAGGAGGTGCAGTGTTGGACGGCAGAGTGTTGTATCACAGGGGCGCGTCTTAGCCCACCCGATCACCCTCGTTCATGCTGCTTCGCGGCGACAGAAGGAGGCGCAGGCAAAGCCTGCGCCTCCTTCCTTCAGATCGCCGACTTCGCGGCGATCTGAACGGAAGGAGGGCGCAGGTTTTGGGTCCGGTCATGTTGGTGCTACCAAAACACCGAGGGACCGGTCTGTGCTTTCCTGCCTATTCTGCGCGCCAAAGATGAAGGCTACTCTCGAGGGTATCACCAAATCAACACGACATCCGACACAACGCAGGCGACATGCGACAATTGCCACGGAGAAACTCACCTGTTACTCCGAATTCATCTCCAGATTATTTTCTAGCCGTTGTTCTAGCGTCGCTTATTTATGTACTCTGGGCTGTGCCTTGTAATATAAAAAGGGAAACAGTCGCACCGTTTCGAGGAACCCCTCCGTTCGGAATGGCAATGGGGGAAATAGGGATAGCAGACGAAACGAAACACCGCTACGCTCCTTTGCAACGTGAAAGACTCGCAGAGAAGCGGCTTGCACGCTGCCTTGGCATCGCAGCGTCACCATCTACTCTACCTCCCATTGGCTTCTTTCTTCAGCGGCAAGGAACGGCGAGCACTCAACTGCGCACGGGCAGGTTGCCTTGACGGCGCGCTGAGTTCGAAAACTGGTTTTGGTCTCCAGCCCGCGGAGGCCAGCGGCGCGCGCTAAGCCTCCGCGTCTTAAAGTCGGGTCTCAAAGGGACCCTGACACCATTTAAAACATCTTTTTTTCCTAGGTGATTCATTACGGTGTCGGAAGACTACCCAAATAATATTTTGCAACAGAGTCACGTAGATTTTTAATGAATCCAATAAACGCAACTGCTTGAAACCGAAACGGAAGCCCGAACTGGAGAGGGAGAGAGTGAGTGGCTGAAATCACGTGACTTCACCCAACTGTGCGCTTTTTTTTTTCCCGGTCCGTTTTTTTACCGCGCATTTCAGGACATGTATTGCAGGGAACCGTTTGCAGTGCGATTCCCTTGCAGTTATGTTTTGTTCCGCTCGCTGTTCTGCAGTTCCAGATGAGTTGTTTTGTACATTGAAGAGTTGGAGATGAGTAGTGAATGCCCGTGGTGAATTTCCGTGATCGGCCCCGAAAAGCATACCCCCGAAGATGTTGCGTGAAGAGCTGCGTCACATATCCTGCGTACGATAAAAGTGGCATTGTGCGGCAGAGTCTGCACATGTTTCCGAAAGATCAACGGGATCGGAACCAATGGCTGGCTGCAATTCCTGTAGAACATTTACGGGCACCTCGGAAAGCGGACGCTACCCGATTTATGTGCTCCTTGCATTTTGTGGAAACTGATTACATTGAGGTCGCAGGTGTCAAAAATGAAATCCCATGCCATTTAGTTCAGCGAAGTTTCGTCCACCTAATTTTATTTTTTCAGGGATAATTGTAAAAAAAGAAACTCAAAAGATCGCTAAAGGTCTGAAAAAAGATTAACCCGTATTATTTGGGATCGAACCTGCTTCCGCCGCGTGTGAAAAGGACATCTTGCCACTGAGCTACTGGGGAAACTCTTTCGTTAGAAATAACGCAGCGGGTCAACTGTAGGTTGGAAAGATTCCTGCCGATTTCCCTCCACCAAAAAGCACTCCCAGGTCGAAGTCGGGCAGCACCACGCACTCGCCACATTAGCACCTAGTAAAGAAATCGTACTCATGCCTATTCAACTCGAAATACACACTTCGTACTTAACTTTTGCGCGAGCGATGTCTTGAGCCACGAGAAGGGGGCGACGGCTCGGCGACGTCTTCGTGCAAATCGGCTTGGTGGTCGGGCGTGTCGTACGGGATGAATACTGATCCTTTCAGTCGGTCCGAAATTTTTTTTCAAAGAAAGACAGAATTCGCCGGTACCGCGAACGACAGTTTTACGCCCGTCGTCCGCTGCCATCGCCGTCCCTGCGAATCCCACGATACGCGAAACGACGCCATGTTGAGAATTACGCAGTGAACGTACAGAATACTTCCGGTTCTCTGTGCAACTTTTTTTACAATCAACGTTATTGCAGCTTTTCAGAAGCCACAAAACATAGGTTTCGTATATTTTCTATTTTTAATATTGAGTGTGTGCCTTCAATGACAAACGACTTTGATTAAATTTGGTGGTTGTGTCTAAACCTTAAAAAATGGCCCCTGACCACAGAAAAGAGAGTGAGCGCGACTTAAACCGGCCAGTTATTGATCGGCGGTTTTCGGGCGGAAGGTACCCGAATTTTCAGCCGCAAATTCTGTTCTGGGTAGTTGGGCTGTCATATGTCACGCACAACTAGAAACCTCGGTGAGCATAAATACCCTGTCAGTGTCCCTTTAAAGGGACGGGGAACCGAAATTTGGATTTCAGAAAACAATGCAGTAGCTGTAGGCGGGACGCTACAATCCTACAACACTACTCGTAAGGCGATGTCTCTAATCGACGGCCGTATTTTTGGAAAACAAAGGTCGAGATTCAACGAGGCCGACGAGGCGCGTGACGTCAATATATCTCGTTTCCTCCACTCTTCGTTTCACACCCTCAAGGAGGCGAGCCGGAGAAGACGCGAGGCCGTTCCCTCTCCTTCTCGAAGAAACAAGACGTGAACATATCTCTTAAATGCGCCTCCTTTTTTTTGAAAAATGCGGTCATCCGTTTGATATATAATTCTATGAGTGACGTTTTGGTGTTTGTAGCACCCCGTTGCACGCTTTCGCCGCCGTGCTTTGTGGAATCAAATTTCGGATCAGCACCTCTTTAGAGGGCACTGACACCCCCCCCCCCAACCCTCCCTTTCCCAATTTTCTTAAATTTTGCCAGGTGGTGCATTGTGGTGTCCGAAGGCGACCCGATCAATATTTTGCTGCAACGTCATGTATATTTTCAATAAAGTGCAGAAACGCAACTGCTCGAAACCGAAACCTAAATTGAACTTCGGAGGAAGAAGAAATATAAAGGAGGAGAGAGGTGGCAAAAATCATCTGGCTGCGCAACTTTTTTTTTTTTCAATCAACGTATTTGCAGTTTTTTTTAGAAGCCACAAAAATGAGTGTCATATTTTTTTGTATATTTAATATTGTGTATCTGCCTTCAATGACACCCGACTTTGATTATATTTGGTGATTGTGTCTAAGCAATACCGAACGGCACGTGACCACGGAGAAAAGAGTGAGCGCGACTCTAACCGGCCAGTTCTCGAGCGGCAGTTTTCGGGTGACACGAAAACTAATTTCGAGCTGCGAATTGTTTTCTGAATAGTTGGGCTCTCAAATGTCATGTACAAATAAAAACCTTGCCGAGGATAAACATCCTATCAGAGTCCCTTTAAATTTCTTGAGGCAGCATCTCTATATCCGAGGCGGCATTTGTGTACGCGCGAGACACTGGCGCGCGTTTTAAACCGCTGGCGGCGTGCGCATTTGTGACGTGTGTCGAGAAAGGTAAATCAGACGCCCCGGATTCACTCCATGGTTTTGATCCGTGAGGAAGCAGCTATAGACCTTTTCATCTCAGTAGTTACTTGACCGGTGGACAGAGGGCGCTGACACACGCGGCGCCATAAAGTGGCTTCAATTTGGCTAGTTTCGGTTTCAGCGGGCTCGTGACTGTGTCGGTGTGTTATGTTGTTTTCGTTTAGTTTTCTGATATAAATGTATACCTTGTGGTACAGAACCAAATGATACAGTGGTTAAGGGCCACATTTAAAACTGCGACGTAGTTACGAGCCTAAATTTTGGAGGTTTTTGCGAACATCTTCATCCGATCATGTTCTTGGTTCGGCCATGTTCGGCGGCGAAACGACTGATATCATGCCGGAGGAGGATTACGGAAGTCTACGGCCGTACTGGACGTGCCGCTGATTATAGTTTCAATAAAAATAAACAAATTGAGTAACTTCTGCTTAGAGGCACAGTAAAAAGCAGGTCGACGACCTGAATAACAATGTGCTGAATCGCTGAAAACGGATGAGCTCTCAAGTTTAGTGCTCACTGCTCTGTTTTCGAGGACATCAACATTTTGTGAAAATGGCCGACCGGGAAACCCCTTTGTAATGACGCAAGGATTGTTAAAATAAGCGATATTGCGTCCATCGGTTTCTTGAAGGAAATTAGGTACTCGAGATATGTTTTCATGGTTTTTCATAGGCCGGGTAGTAAATGATTTCAACTATCAGCCCTCCTAAAGTTTTATTAGCAGCATTTAACGACGTTGACCTGAGAAAACGATTTGATATGTGGACATTTCGTTAAAGCGTATTCATAATATAAGCGGCAAACCCGTCAATTGGAGTGTAACGTCTGTCTTCCGTATGATTTGCGAAATAAAATTAAATGGCGTAAGAGAATTGACCTCCAGCAAGCTTGGCTCACGTAAAATACTAAACACCACTTCATGGATTTGTGTAGACAGATTTTTTATTGTTTGAACAGATAAGCTTTTCACTTTCAGTGGCGTGGAGAGTAAATCAGGCATCGACAACGCTACACTCGAGTGATTTCCATGCAGACGGGTATCTTTTCGGCGTCAATATCGCGTGCCGCAGACGCTTTTGTCAGGCACTCACAAGCTGTCTTTGATAGCTTCTTAGTGCTTTCGCTTTCGTGTAGCTTTCGCGGGTGAAACAATCAGATAACCGTACTTAAATACCCAGTTTAACTTTTCACTATCTGGATTATAAAACTGGAAATATGTCTCTGGAAACCCTGACATCAAGATAGCAGGCAAAAGAATAATTCGTAAAAACATGAAACCCAGATGGAGTTCAGATTGATTTCCGCTACTGTAATCCATATAGCGGAACATTATACTGGGTTTTGCGGTAGGAAATGTAAACTGATGAACGTGTTTCTCACGCAATCAGCTGTTTCATATCCCTCCAGGCCTTGGTAACAGCCAAGCCTCTTGCAAGGCAAAATTTTTTGTCGGGGTACCGAACATTTGGTATACTTGGAGGTCTAGGTATCCGTGACTGGGTTCAAAGTATTGTTGGTACATATAGTTTAATCGAGTTTGCTGCCAGTCCATTGAATATGAAGGCGGTTCCTGGTTCCAGAAAGTTGGTTTGGGTGCTCCGTGTCTTCTGCGCTGGCGTTTTCTTCCAAATTGTCAGTCGTCGCGGGTTCTGTGAAAGTTTTGAAACAATGTAAGGGGGCGTGAAGCCGGCGCAGTCATGAAGGTGCCCTTCACGCATATTCTGCTGTTTCTGCAGGTGATTTGTCGTGATGCTTCATCGCTGTCGCACCGAGACAGCAACGCAGCCACGGTGTATTCGCTATCAGCAGAAAAGCCCGCCTTCAACGCTGACCAGAGTCCTTTGACGATACTATTCCTCATCGTGTCCAGCGCCTTCTTCTCGCCAGTGTCAGATTCAAGTTTACGAATCCTGGGAGAATGTTCACCGTCTGTACTGCCTACAAAGGGCACACAGCTTCAGATTTTGACTTGGGGCGTGAAATTGGCACAGTCATATGACGGTGGCCTTCGCGTATTTTCGGCTGTTTTTGCAGGTCACGTGTCGTGGTGCTTTATCGCTGCCACACCGTGACAACAACGCAACCACAGTGCCTCCGAAATCAACAGCAACGCCCGTCTTCAACGCCGATCAGGATTTGTTCGATGATCCAATTCCCTCAACGTGTACCGCAGCCTACTTCTAACCAGTGTCAGATTCCAGTTTACAAACCCTCGGAGAACTCTCACCGTGTGTGCGGCGTACAAAGGGCGGACAGCTTCAATTCCGACTTGGGCAAGTGAAACTGGCGCAGTCATGACGGTGACCTTAACGCATTTTCTGCTGTTTTTGCAGGTTGGTGCAAATCTTATTATCTGCTTTTAGATTTTATGTTTTTTTCTTTTTTAGTGCCGGTTCCACCCCAAGTCGTATTCGCTAGCGCTAAGTCGCGCAGTGTGCCTTGTCGCGCCCGAGGACGTTTTATGTTAATGTGTCGGTGTGCTATTTACTTTTTGTTGTTACTGTAATGCGGATACATAAAATTGATTCACGGTCTTCTCACTGCCGCGCAAGAAAAGCATTAATTGGGGCAGTGCAACTTATCCCTAGAATGCATGAAGGAAAAAACACGGTATTGAATAAATTGAGAGTCATAAGAGATGCAGGCAACATTTGAAAGGAAACTCGAGAGCTCATTCTCCCGACTGACTATCGTTGAGTATGAGGTGTCTGGGATTTAAACCTTGAGAGGAGAACCTGAGCACTTTCAGAAAGGAGGGTACATTCTTACACTCCTACTCTCATATAAGACACCGCAAAACTTCAGTTCGACGTAGAGCGCATTCACGTCGAACCGACGCCACCAACTTTCTCAAGCGTCTTGATAGCCGAGTGGTACACAACTTGTTACTGAGTACAAAAGAAAAAAATAATCGGCGTTTTCTTCGCGAGATTGCAAAACCAAAGGGTTCAGGACAACACCCTTTTTCTTAGAGTGAGGAGCTAAACACGTCAAATCAGGAACTCGACACGCAACTGCGAGCAACCGCCTCACGGCAAGATGAACTAGAAAATCAATCGCGCCGAACCAAACTCATTATCTACGGTTTGCCAGACGTGGCGACAGACACCTGGGTGGATTCCGAAGCCAAGACGCTGTTATTTTGTTCTCAAAACCTTGGCGCACAACTCGAGCCCGCTTGTATTGAGTGAGCGCACAGCCTTGGCCGCTTTTTCTGACACTAAACATCGCCCTTTTGTTTCAAAGTTCCTGTCATTCAAAGATAAGAAAAACATGATCTGGCTTATAAACTAAAGAGTAGTTGGTTTCTTTTGGGTGAGAATCTTTCCCCTGTGGTGCAGTTCGTGGAGGCGGAGACTTCTAGAGAACGCCAAGGAGCAGAACGCTCAATTTACAATACGATATAAGATATTACCTAAACGCGGTGTACCAATACGACTCGGATAGTAACACTGCATTCGAAGACCTTCGGTAACAATAACAGCACTAAATCAAACTTAGAAAACCTTGTTGTCAAAATCTTTATCTTTGTAACAATCAACTGCAGGATCATTAAAAAAAAAAAGGAACTTTCATTTTCCCAGTTCAACTCAAGCTGATGTGGTTCGTTGTACTGAGTCCCGGATAGACGGCTCTGTAAACACTTACGAAATATTTCCAGCGGTCTAGGAGCTCTACCGTAAAAATAGACATTTAAAGGATGGAGGAGTGTTTTGACTTGTCTTGAAAAGTTTAACAAACACAGCTGTTGAATTCCGCTATCGTGTTTGTGAATCGGTATGGTGCAAGATAAAACTGCTAGGCGTCATATTTTTGACGGTCGGCTCATTTTACGAACGTGTCCCAAAATCACCTTCTGAGCGCTGCCAGCTTTGTCTGCTGGGCTGTGGATCGCCCTTGTGAGCATGCGATGCTTGTTGGGTTGTGCGGTATGTCAGACTCTGCGCATCCGTCCGCAGCTCAGTGACTCAGCATTTTTCGCCAGGGTGATAAGCGCCGGAATGGTCCATACACGGCCAAGCAATAATGCTATCAATCCTCTTTTGCGCTCATCTAATGATTTTTCAGCAATAGCTTGCGATAATGTCATACTTGGTGACGATTTTAATCTTCCAGAAATGGAATGGGTTGACAATTTCCTACTATCATGCGATTCATTGTTTATAGCACGCTACAGAACTTATCAGCATCCATAAATTGCAACAGTTTGTGTCGATTCCAGCAAGACTCGCATAACGTAAATCTATCCTAAAACTGTTTCTTACATATCTTTCTTCTATCTGTTCGGTGGTGACGATTCCGGGCATGAGTGATAATGAACTTGTAGTAGAACATGTAACATGTAAACACGCTGTAGCCAGAAATTTTTTTTATATATCCGGGTGATTACGACAGTTTTAAATTTGACCTTTTGGCTCATCTCCCCGAGTTTGATAGTTTCTGTATGACAATTTATGTATATGTTACGTGGCAATTGTTTAAAAATGTACATCTTGCTCTTATCGCTAAATATATCCCCTCTGAAATGTTATCAGGCATTCGTATAAATGACAAACCTTGGATGAACAAGAACCTGCGGTATCTCCATAATAAAGAAGTTGCGATTACTTATACCGTACAACAAAGCAATAAACCGGGTAACAGAAAGTTAGTTCAGATGCCCCCATCATGCAAAAAGAAAGTTAAAGAAGCGATACTGTATTTTTCTACTCTCGGTTCTGGGTTGGTTAACACGTACCCAAAGGAATTATTGAAACTTGTTAAGAAATTAACAAATAATTAATACGTAGGCATACCAGCCATTCTTAACAGCAATGAACTGACTTCGAGTGACTTGGAAATTGTAATTTGTTTAAGTTTCAATTCATTTTGTCCAGTACAGTTGAGAACATTACACCGCAATCCTCGGAACAAATCACAGAACATGACTCTTTGAATCATGCTCTGTGAGTTGTGGTCTTATATGTAACGTGTGCGATCTGATTGACCTGGGCGTGACAGCGGTTTGCGCGATTCTTCTGGTTTGCCGCTGAACTGGAACACCACTCCCACGATTTTGGGCCGTTCAACTTGTATTTCCTTGTTCTACCGCTTTACTTTATGAGTTTGCGGTTTTGGGTCGGGTCTTTTCTTGCACGATATGATCAGTACGTTGAGGCATAGTAAGACGATATGGTGAGATCTATTTCCCAGATGTATACTTCGATTGCTCTGCAGCTATGGTGATGAATGTTCCGTAATTGTCCGGGGATTCCTCGTGAGGCCCTTAACGTTATGGCATCCAGGTCAATAGAGTGGTGTAGACCGGGGATCTCGTTCAGCTGTTTTGGTAATTCTGCAATATAGCGAGGTTGAATAGTGTGCGGGATATAGTTGAACCTTCCGGTGTTCCCCGGTCGAGATATGTTATTTGCTTCGTTGGGCATGTTTCTGGAGGCCGTCGTAGTTTGGAGGGAATGGTGCGCGCTGCCGTACATCCGATGTCCTCATCCCGTGTTGGCGAGATTCGGCAGGATTGCTTCGTGTTTGAGGTTGTCATATACGTTGAGTATGTAGAATGCTACCATGCCTCATAGTGAACTTGATTTGGGCCTATATACACGTCATGTTGTAGGCTTATGAGTGTATCTGGGATGCGTATATGTCTTCTGACGGCTATTTGAGTTAGGCCCAGGTCATTTCTTGGTTTGAGGTGCCATTCCAACCAGGCCAATATTTTTTTTTTTAGAGCGCAGCTCTTAGGCGCCCGTTTCCAGGCACCCGTTAGCGGCGAGTGGCGTCGGCGTCGGCGTAACCGTAAGGCCACGTGACCCCAAGGTCACGTGACCCAGGTCACGTGAACCCCACAGGTCATCGTGACCCCCAGGTCACGTGACCCCCCCCGCGGTCACGTGACCCCCGTGAGGGAGGAGGAGAAAGGAGGGGTATACCCTCCCCTCAGTACCCTTCCCTCCTCCTCCTCAAGAGCTGCGCTCCAATTCGGCGTTACAGGGAGTTGTTAAACGGCTTTCATTTTTTAATACACTGGCTGTTTCGTTCAAATGCCAAGAATAAGCCGTCAATGCGTATTTAAGCTTGTACATAGTGTAAGTACGCAATCGAGCTGGTGTAAATGTTACACTTTTCAGTGTATGTCTCGTTGTGTTACCTGTACTCGGTGTTTGTCATGTTTATGTATTGTGTCTGATAGTTGGCGGAGTATAAGTTACACACCTTACAAAGTACATAAATATAGCGCCGAAGATTTTTTCATTACCTTTCCTATACAAGAAGTGAGGCAGATATGTCTGAGCGTTCTCAATAGTTTGGGTTTTTCTTGCTTTGGGTATGAAACAAATGTTGGCATACTTCCAATGAATTGGTAGTTTCCGGTCGACCATACGTGATTGTATAGGTCGAGGAGGAGGAGGAGGAAAAAACTTGTTGAGGTTTTCGTTGTTGAGATTTTTTACGACTTTGCATGTCGTGAAGTAATTACCAAGGTGTAGTGCTGCATTTTATATGTGCCCGCGCTTGCGAAATCCCCCGTAGTGAAGTGGCTATCTATCTCGTGTGGTAGCAAAGTAGAATGACAGGCTTGCGGTTCGGAGGTCTTTGTACTTTCAGGGTAGTAGGTCTCCTGAGCTTTTGTTCCAGTGTTTTTGTTTGTTTTTTCTTGGCGCACCTCTCCGTTTTATTTGGATTCTGGTTAAAGAGTCCCACGTGACTGCTCGCTTGAATTACGCTTAAGAGTAGTAATCAAACGTTTTAGGCGGGCATGTGGGTTTTTGAGGAGTCACATTGTTGCTACCAGTTTTCATGTGCCAATTTGGTGGCATAATCTTGGGCCTTTTCGGTCAGGAGCTGTATTTGTTTGTTGAGGTTTCTATATGTTTTTCCCATCTCTTGACGAGTGCCCGCATTGTTTCCCATTGGGTTAGCATATGTGGGTTCATGTAGGAGTGTCTGGAGTCGTATTTATATAAATTGTGTGTTTCACGGTCTTTTTGAAAATTTTCTTTCTCCATTTGTTTGGGTTGTGAAGGTTCAGTTTAAGGCATGGTTCCTGGCATTTTTTGTTAGTCCGTAATAACGTTTTGTCGGGGCTCGTGGTTTGCCTTTTTTGGTCAGGGGTGTCGAAACGGATATTATATTGTGATTGCTACCTAAATTCTCCTCCATATAGTCCCACGTCAGAATAGACGTACCTTTTGTAGAAATTTAAGCCTCGGTTCGTGTCCCGCTGCGCCGGAGTTACCAGTACGAGTGGGTCGAGTTATGTCGTTTAGTAGAAATTACTGAGCCTGATGTTGCGCCTCATCGAGCTTCCTGCCTTCGGCGTAGGTTTTGGGGTATTCCCGTGCCACGCGTTGGCAATTTCTTATCAAAATAGTTTCTCGTGTGTTATGGAGCCCTCTCAGTCCTGTGAACCCCTTCAGATCATCAGACCCCTTCAAACCTTCAAACCCTTCAGACCCTTCAACCTTTTTCAGTCGCTTAGGCCCCTTCAGCCTTTCAACTCCTTAGACGCCCAAATATTTGAGAACCATAAACCGAACATGCAGTTGTTGGAGCGTACTATAAAGTTTATTTTAGAAACTGAATTTTACAAACGTGTCGAAACTCAGAAAGACGGTAAGAACCAACGTGTACTCAAACCTGGGTGCAAGCAGTTGTAGAGAGAAACGACCAGACCAAATATCGGCGACCGAGACCTTTGTCGTCAAAATATCTGTCGAGGTGCTCACAATGTCGCCGGGTAAACTCCTGAGACGTACGGTAGTTCAGCTCTTAAAACCAAGCGGGCGCACCGTCAGCAAGACGTTTAGCAAAAACCATGAACCCCAAACCATTCAACGCCGTACTTGACTAAATCATGAGCGTGGTCACGTTGTTGACTTTCGCGTCATCGTGGTGGCGTCCCCGACGTATTTTCACTCTCTGGGCAAGACCCTAAAGTCAGACAGAAAAATATGCGCGGAAACCGGGCACTGAGAGGGCTTGTCCCTTATTTGCAGACTGAGCTATTTTATAAGAAACATCCCACGCGTGGGACTAAAAACAGACGTTGAGCGACCGTCCGTTTGCCGCCGCCCGACGCAAAATGCCCAAACGGCTTCCCCGACGCACATGTCCTGGAAAGTGATGCTGTCTTTCCCGCAGATCAGTTAAAATTAGATTCATGCGCCACGTACTTTTTCGAATATGATCGTGACAGTCTCCACATGCCTCTCAAAAGCTATGATGGACAACAAAGAGCCTTTAAAAATCGTTGAATGGAAATTGCGTATATGTGCGTTTCTGCTTGTGAACGCGTGTGTTTGTGTGTTTACGCGCGCGCATGTACATGCGTGTGGAGGGATCTCTTGTTAGACTACATTAATTGCATTTTTTTGTTGCAGTTGTCTACCCTCGATAGGTTTCCACACTACAAGCGTGCGTTGGGGGTAAGCCTCTTTGCTTCTCTGTGTCCGCAGCTGTGAACTACATTCGACGGGACAAGAGCTACATAACTAGATTATCTCGGAGCGAAGTAAGTGATGGCGTGTCGGATTTGTGACCTATAGTCGGTGACAGGTTGAGAGTTCAGCCCAGAACTTTTTCCGCTTTCCTTGAGAGAACGCTACAAAGCAGGCTGGACGAACTCGCCTTCTCTCCTGGGATTGTTTTGTTAAAAAGCAAAGAGCGCAGGATTTGCGGCAGATGCTTGTTCTCTATTCCTAACTTGTCCACGAGTATAGCTTAAATGTCTGCTTGGACAAATATATAGAACTAACAGAAAAAACGTTACCACTTCTGCGAAACTGTGTTTGAATCTAAGCAAGTGCTAATTATGAAACCGGTATTTCGCTTCATCTTCCGAAAGCATTAAAGAGACCATGAAACGATTCTGAAATCGAATTTTATCCACCGATCGTCGTAAAAGGTGTGAAAAGAAACAAAAACACAAAAATAGGGAGCCGAAAGAAATTCTTCGCTATGTGAACTTTTAAAAGAAATCTGGACTCTTTTGCGCCTTCTTTCCTTCGAAAGCTCTCTGCCTTTTCACTGCTATGCATCCGCGGAACTGCAGCACGTCAGCCGAATGCACGTCGCCTATTGGGTAAGCGCCTACCTCACCAGCACCGCGATCGTAAACAATAAATATCCGGCGAATGGTTCCTAAAAGTTTTGTTAAATAATATTCAGATCCACATTTTGTAGCATAATTTGAGATGTGACGAAAATTGCCAAATTTAATAATGCTGAGAGCCAAGCGCCATCTATCGTGTGGTAAACGAAGCAAGAAAAAGACACTACTGCGCCTGCGCAAAAGGGCCGACGCGGCGTCCGTCGCGACAACGGTGTATTCGCGACGACCAACGCACGTTTATTTTTCTATGTGTTCTTCTCGCGCGCCCCGACTTCAAGCAGCAAGAAAAAGTTCATGAAACAGGCCACGACGAACAAAAACGCAGTATTCACAAAGACGCGAGAGAAGCTACAGCGGCTACGAATCCACCGAGCTTGGCAGATCGGCAGAGCAGGCACTCAGTGCTGCGTTGCTTCAACGGTCCTTGGCCCACGACCGGTTGGCGTGCTGAATGGAATATGCCCGCGTGACCCTTGTGGACCCTTCCCGTATTAGAGTTTGATCGCTGACCTCAATTTTAAATTGAGAGGGAGGTCAATCTCTTCCCCTTGTTTCCGAGGCAGTGTTGACGAAGACTGTCGTTGAAAAGGAACTCTCGTCGATTCTATCTTCCTGCCGGTGTGGATTGTTTGTCCCTAGTTTAAATCCGGCTGGAGGGTTGTTTTTTAGGGTTTCTTGTTATTTATCAAAACAGTGATCCAACGTAACTTGTAATATCTTCTGTCGACAGATCCAAGATATATGCACCCAATAGTCATGCACTTGGTATAGACTACTGCAAAGATCCCGAAAATACCGTATCTTCGGGCTATAGTCCGCGGATCATACATGCTTAAAAGTTGAAAATTTAGGCTGTGCAGACTATCTACGCGTGCGGACTATACAGGATTTTTGTTTTTCGAAATCGTTCATTAGGACGAGAAGTGACGAATTTTGTGAATGAAAGAGTATGTTAATGATGATTTATGTATAACAAAAGTCTATTTGAGAGCTAAGAAAGCAGACATTTGTCAAGATGTGTCGTTCATAAGAAAATGTTCGTGTCGACTAAGCACCAGAGGCGGACTATGCACCGGGTACGTACTATGTGCCGGGTACGGACTATGTGCCGGGAACGGACTATGCACCGGGTGCAAACTACGGGGTGATTCAAGGAGACGCCAGGCTCTTTAAATCGACCGCAAAATTCGGTTTCTTAACCTATCGCGCTACGATTTTGTGCAGCGTTGCCCCCAGATGGTGCATGTCTTTTTGTAAAATTTGCAAAGAGCGAACTTACCTGAGGAAAAAGTAAAGAGATAAAAAGGCTTAGCGCCTATGGAAACGCAGCGACGCCACCGGTCTTCAAACAACACGGCGCCGTTTCGCATGGGAGACAAGAGATGGCGCAAGCGGTCGCGATGCCGACTTCGCCAACGAACGAGCATACAGCGCCGAGAGCCGGCGTGTTTAGCAGACGATCTTTTCGACTCAAATGCGGCGCGCGTTCCGCAGGCGGCGACAGTCGCAGAAACAAAAACAGGCGCGGTAACAACAAGGAACTGCAGCTGCTTGTCTGCCAAAGACGCCGGCTCTCGGCGTCGTATGTTCGTTCGTTGGCGGCAGTTGGCGTCGCGACCGCTTGCGCCATCTCTTGTCTCCCGTGCGAAACGGCGCCGTGTTGTTTAAAGACCGGTGGCGTCGCTGCGTTTCCATAGGAGTTAAGCCTTTTCTTTCTTTACTTTTTCCTCAGGTAAGTTCGCTCTTTGCACAATTTTACAAAAAAAAAAGCACCATCTGGGGGCAACGCTGCACAAAATCGTAGCGCGATAGGTTAAGAAACCGAATTTTGCGGTCGATTTAAAGAGCCTGGCGTCTCCTTGAATCACCCTGTATCTAAGCAAACACTTTTTTTTTGGCGGGAGAGGGGGGGTTATATTGGTTCCTGCGGACTTTACACTAGTGCGGACTACAGCTTAGAAAATACGGCACATTGCCGTAAACAACCCGATGTTGAAATCTGCAGTCAAAAGTCCATTGCACACAGTTATTTGGCCTTCACTGCGCTATATGGATCATCCGAAACATTAGCGGCGCTTTGTTCTATTGGACATTGCACTGAAATATGAAACTCACGACTATAGAGCGGAGTGTCAAATCACAACGAATGCAGCTGAGCAGCTTGTTATGAGTTGCCTATGTTTATAAATAAAATTGCAACAGAAAGCCTATGTGATTACGCTACTGCCAATATATCAAGTGGTGTTCCAAGGCTCTAAAGTTGAATATTTTTGTTTCACTCTTGGAATATTCTGTCAGGCATCTTCTAGACTTTCTGAGCGGTACTGGAAAAGCGGATATTTTATATTTTATGAAAAAATGTGTTTTATCAGTAGATTTGTTTTAGTTTTGAAATGTTTAAGCAGAGTTTTAACGGCCGGCTTCAACAGCCGGCTCTAACAACTGGATGTGACAAAAACTGACATCGAAGAGCGTTACGCGTCCAGGAAACGAGATAAAAAGACTTCAGTCCCCGGCAATAGTTAAACACACACCTTGATATTTTGATCCTAGACGCATGCCAACTACAGCAATTTGTTTGTTTTTCTTTATGACAAAATAGATTTTAGGGTCGGTGAGTGCTGTACGAGATAGAGAACACATTGGTGCGGTCGCGGGTGTCGCGGCCTTTCAGTATTCGTGCTGCACTGTATCACGGCGTGTGTCGAGCGAATGGGAGCGAATCTTCGGTGAGCGGTGCTGTTCAGACGCCCTCCTCTTTTTCACTGGAAGGCATATCGCACAATCTGTGCCATACCAGTCTTTCTCAACATGATCAAGCTCGTATAATTTTAAGTTGTGCACTTCAAGATTTAATGTGACTTGTATTTTGCAGCTCTGCAATGGCGCCGTCCTTGCTAGCATGGGCTCGGAAGCGCGCCACGAGTACGACAACATTACTAAAACGCATTTCTTCACTGACGGCCACAACCATCTCTACTTCGAGGAGAGGGACCTGTTCAGACAAAAGGTAAGCATTATCGTCATTGGGTTTTGTTACATAGGAATTTAACGGGTGTAACAAAACTGGGTCATTCCATGTCAAACGTCCCAGACGTTGCGCTCTACCACCTTCAATATTTAAAAAAAACAATTCATGGCCTTTCGCCGCAATGTCCGTAGCCATGCCAAAAAATATTATTCATGAAAACATTTTTTTGATGGCGTGAGCGCCGTTTTAGTTTTTAAAAATAGCGTGAAACTAGGTATCACTCCAAAATTGATGACAAATCTGCTTTCTTATGAAACACGGAACGTTATTTTTTTCCTTAATTTTTCTTAAATCTGCTCGGCTTTCGACTTGCCATATAGTTGGGCTTATGGAGTTTTGTTTAAATAAAATAGTTTTAAAAACACAATTTTTCGTTTAGAAGATAATAACATTTTTGTTATTTTATTTAAAAATATCTAATTGCTCCGGGGACTTAGTAGAACTTTTTACCGGCTGCCCTGCAGGTATATAATCTATAAAGATTTTAAACCACCCAATTAAATATTTTGCAGCAAAAAATATCCTGAAGTTGCAAAAAAGTGCGTTGTGACGCATAAGCAGCCGTTTATTTTACCCTGAGGTGGTCCAACTAAAAATACAATATATAGTGGGTTTGGAAGAACAGTCGATTGTCTTTTAATTCTGAAAGGTTAATGAAAGTAATTTTTGTTTAAAGCGAGAAAACAGTTGTTGAAGTCGAACTCTCGCACCACAACCCGGCGTCGCTTCTTAACGCCTCTTCGCCGCACAGCACGCCACCGGCGACGATAGTTGACACGATTAGGTCCAAAGAAGGAACGGAGTTTACTGCCGCTTCCCCTTGTCCGTCTTTTCAGCTGCAAGGTAAGAAACGGTGGGCATCATGTTGATAATCGGAGGTGCCGCTTGTGCTTAGCCATAGAAGGCCCGTTGTGCCCTTTGCATCCTCACACTTCGCACACTCCGAAACCCGATGCCTAATCGACGGCGGCGCCAGCTGACGTGGACTTCTTCTAAAAGGAAAACGCGTAATATCGCCGCGAAATCTATAGATTTCGCGGCGATATTGTTGCGTTTTCTCTTTAGAAGAAGTCCACGTCAGCTGGTATGCTAGCAAGGACGGTGTCGATCACGCAGTATGCGTGATGGCTATAGCCATCACGCATACTGCGGTAAAAAAATGAAAGCCGTTTAGAACTCGCCTGTAACGCCGAATTAGAGCGCAGCTCTTGAGTAGGAGGGAAGGCACGGGGGGGGTTCACGTGAGCTCGGGGAGGGGGGTCACGTGGCCTGGGGGTCACGTGACCTCGAGGAGGGGGGGATTTTCCCGCTAAATTTAGCGGGGAAAATTTTCCCGCTAAATATAGCGGGGAAAATTTACCGCTGATTTAGCGGGGAAAATTTTCCGCTAGATTTAGCGGGGAAAAATTTTCCGCTAGATTTAGCGGGGAAAATTTCCCGCTAGATTTAGCGGGGAAAGTTTTCCGCTAGATTAAGCAGGAAAAATTTTCCGCTAAATTTAGCGGGGAAATTTTTCCGCTAGATTTAGCGGGGAAAATTTCCCGCTATTAGCGGGGAAAATTTTCCGCTAGATTTAGCGGAGAAAATTTTCCTCTAGATTTAGCGGGGAAAATTTCCCGCTGTTAGCGGGAAAAATTTCCCGGTAGATTTAGCGGGGAAAATTTTGCGCTAAATTTAGCGGGGAAATTTACCCATCATGCACCACGCGGTTACGCCGATGGCGACGGCGACGCCGACGGCGACGCCACTCAAGCCGGAAACGGGCGCCTAAGAGCTGCGCTCTAAAACGGAACTATGCAGCGACGCAAGAATTTGCTGCTTCAAAGCCTATTTAAACACAAACAAGGTGTGAGCCTCCAACGGCGCGCATTCGTTAACACCACATCGCCTCGTCGTTTGAGATTGCCCGTTCACGGGGCTTTTGTGTTGCTGTTTAAATAGTGTCCTGACGTTGACAATAGAGAGTGATTTCAATGTGTGCGTAAGAAACAGCAAGCTTACTAGTGGATGCTCCGACCCGACAGCGCTAAGCATCTGCTGATATCAAGACAGTGGAAGACCACAGGAGGACACCACCGCGCACAACAGTCGAAATAGGAAAATCCATAAAGCAACAAGAGTGGAAAACAGCTTCTTTCCACCAAGATGTACCCGACAACTTGAGGTCCTGCTATCTACCTGCGTGCGCACACCGTGACACCGTCGCACGCTTTGCCAGGCTCGACGGTGCCGTGCTGTGCAGAGAAGAGGCGTAAGAAACGACGGAAGGTTGCGGTGCGAAATCTCGAATTCAAAATGTTATTTTCCTCTTTAGAACAAAATTTTTTATTTAAACTTTCAAGAACAAAAGGATATAAACTCTTCTGTAAAAGTCACCATGTTTTGTATTTTTCTTTGGGCCACCTCAAGTTAGAATTGACGGCTCTTGAAACGACCAAACGCAATTTTGCACAAATTTAGTTGTTTTTCTGTGTGATATTTAGTTGTGCGGCCTGAAACTTTTTTTTAGTCTACCTACAGGATAAAAATTTTTACAGGCACCTGCAGCACCGAAATAGTTTCTAACAAAACTATCAAAAATGCTAAAATTCACAATTCTTCCTTTTTTTAATTGCTTCAGACCAATAATTACGATGCTCGTTGCATAGCAGTCGCAATACCGTCTGGTTTTTAGGCAAACATATTCCACTGTTTCATAAATTTATCTTACTTCTCATGGAGAAATAAGATATATTTATGGAGAAGTCCACGTCGTCTGGCACATGGAGAAGTCCACGTTGCCTGATGCCGCCCGTCGTTTTTGGCTTCACGTTTCGGAGTTTGTGGGGCCGCCCTCGGGTACAAAGGCCACAACGGGCCTGCATATGGCTACGCACTCGCGGCACCTGCGATTATTACACGATACCCGCCGTTTCTTGCCTTGCAGCCGAAAAGACGGACGAGGGGAAGCGGCAGCAAGCTCCGTTCTTACTTTTGACCTAATCGTGTCAACTATCGTCGCAGGTGGCGTGCTGTGCCGCGAAGAGGAGTGAAGAAGCGACGCCGGGTCGTGGTGCGAGAGACAACAAAATATATTGTTGGATGTTGTGGGATGATGAAACATCCAACAATATATTTTTCTTATATCTGCACGGCTTTCGACTTACAATGTGGGTGGGCTTGTGCTATTTTGTTTAATTTAAATATTTATAAAAAAAACGCCATTTTCTTGAAAAGTTTAACATTTTCTTTATTTTATTAAAAAAATATATTATCGCTCCCGGGACCTAAACTAACTTTTTACCGGCTTTCCTCTAGGTATATAATCTATAAGGAATTTTTAAAACCTCTCAATAAATACCTTTCAGTAAAACAAAATCCTGAAGTTGCAAAAAAGTGCGATTTGACGCAAAAACAGCCGTTTATTTCACCCTGAGGTGTTTCAAGCACACATACAATACATGGTGGGTTTGGAAGAACAATCGATTGTCTTTCTATTCTGAAAGATTAATCAATGATATTTTTATTCAAAGCGAGAAAACATTCTTTAAATTTGAACTCTCGCACCACAACTCGGCGTCGCTTCTTAACGCCTCTTCGCCGCACAGCACGCCACCTGCGACGATAGCTGACACGATTAGGTGCAGAGAAAGAACGGAGCTTGCTGCCGCTTCCCCTCGTCCTTCTTTTCGGCTGCAAGGCAAGAAGCGACGGGTATCGTGTAATAATTGGAGGTGCCGCCAGTGCGTAGCCATAGCAGGCCCGTTGTGCCCTTTGTACCCGAGGGCGGCCCCTCCAACTCCGAAACGTGACGCCAAAAACGACGGGCGGCATCAGGCGACGTGGACTTCTCCATGCGTCAGGCGACGTGAACTTCTCCATAAATATATCTTAGTACTTCATGAGAAGCAAGATAAATGTATGGAACAGAAGAATATGTTTGCCTAAAAACCGCACGGCATTTCGATTGCTATGTAATAAGCATAATAATTATGGGCTTGAAGCAATTTAAAATAAAAAGGAATATATGAGAATTTTAGCATTTTTGATAGTTTCGTTACAAACTGTCTCGTTGCTGCAGGTGAATGTAAAAAATTTTATTGACAGCCCTGTAGGATTATTAAAAAAGAAAGTTTCAGGCCATACAACTAAATATCATGCAGAAAAACAACTAAATTTGTGCAAAATTGCGTTTTGTCGATTCAAGAGCCGTCAATTCTGCCTTGAGGTGGCCCAAAGAAAAGTCCGAAACATGGTGACTTTTACAGAAGAGTTTATTGCCTTTTGTGCTTCAAAGTTTAATCAAAAATATTTTTGTTCTAAAGAGGAAAATAACATTTTGAAGTTGAGCTCTCGCGCCGCAAGCTGGCGTTGTTTCTTGCGCCTCTTCTCTGTACAGCACGCCACCGTCGAGCCTGGCAAAGCGTGCGACGGTGTCACGGTGTGCGCACGCAGGTAGATAGCAGGACCTCAAGTTGTAGGGTACATCCCGGCGGGAAGGAGCTCTTTCCAACTCTTGTTGCTTTATGGATTTTCTTATTTCGACTGTTTTGCGCGGCGGTGTCCTCCTGTGGTCTTCCACTGTCTTGATATCAGCAGATGCTTAGCGCTAGTAAGCTGGCTGTTTCTTGCGCACACATCGCAATCACCCTCTATTGTCAAGGTCAGGACACTATTTAAACAGCAGCAGAAAAGTCGCGTGAACGGGCAATTTCAAACGACGAGGCAATGTGGTGTTAACGAATGCGCGCCGTTGGAGGCTCACGCCTCGTTTGTGTTTAAATAGGCTTTGAATCGGCAAATTCTTGCGTCGCTGAATAATTCCGTTTTTAACTGCAGTATGCGTGACGGCTAGATTTCGCTGCGATATTGTCGCGTTTCCCTTTAGGGAATTCCACGTCAGCTGGTGCCACCCGTCGATTAGGCATCGCGTTTCGGAGTGTGAGAAGTCTGAGGATGCAAAGGGCACAACGGGCCTGTATGGCTACGCACTAGCGGCACCTCCGATTATCAACACGATGCCCGCCGTTTCTTCCCTTGCAGCTGAAAGGACGGACAAGGGGAAGCGGCAGTAAAATTCGTTCTTTCTTTGCACCTAATAGTGTCAGCTACCGTCACCGTTGGCGTACTGTGCGGCGAAGAGGCGTGAAGAAGCGACGCCGGGTTGGGGTGCAGAGTTAAAATTCATCAATTGTTTTCTCGCTTTAAACAAAAAATACTTTGATTAAACTTTCAGAATTAAAAAACAATCGATTGTTCTTTCAAACCCACCATATACTGTATTTTTACTTGGACCACCTCAGGGTAAAACAAACGGTTGCTTATGCGTCAAAACGCACCTTTTTGCAACTTAAGGATTTTTTTACTGGGAGATATTCAATTGAGCGGTTTAAACATTTTTTTATAGATTATATACCTGCAGGGCAACCGGTAAAAAGTTCTACTAAGTCCCCGGAGCAAGTAGATATTTTTTTTAATAAAATAACAAAAATGCTAATATTTTCAAAACAAAAATTGTGTTTTTAATAATATTTTATTTAAACAAAACTGCAGAAGTCCAACTATATTGCAAGTCGAAAGCGGATCAGATTCAAGAAAAAATATTGTTGGATGTTTCATAAAAAAGCTGATTTTTCATCAATTATGGAGTGATACCTAGTTTCCCGCCATTTTTTTAAGTTTAAACCGCGCTCACGCCACCAAACATTTTTTTCGTCAAAAATATATTAGGGCATGGCTATGGACATTGCGGCAAAAGGCCATGATTTCTTTTTAGAAATCGAAGGTGGGCGAGGGCAACTTGTGGGACGTTTGGCATGGAATGACCCAACTACGATTGATTTAAGATTAAATTGTGCATCTAAATTTATTTATAGTACTGCTTTCATATGACTCAATTACATTAAAATTTCTGCCGGGTAAGAAAAATAAGCAAATATTAAAATTTCCTCGAGGATATGTAGCGTCTTTGCTCTAAAATGTTCATTTGTACATAAAAGAAAATGTGTTATTTTCTTTGACGGGTATTTGTGTTGTCCTTATCAATATGTTGACTACATAAATGGCTAATTAAAGCATGCAATCTCAAATGTTTTCTCAGGTAGTCGCCCCGCAATATGCTTCAGAATACTGATGGTGAAGGAGTGGAGACCGTTCTCCGTTCCTGTACATGCCTTATATATTTCTGAAAACGAACAGATTTAGTGGTTTTCTATAATGCCCAGGAAGTGTCTGTTTGAAAATATATATTTACGAACAAAGAAGGTTGATCTGTAGAAAGTAATTCTCAAATTAATTATAACAAACTTTATTCGTGTTTCCCAAATGATCAAAGCGACATTAAAGGGACACTGACAGAAGTACTTACGCATCCCGATATTTTTTTATTCGAACACGACTTATGACAGCCCAACTACCCAGAACACAATTTGTGGCTCAAAATTCGTATGCTTTCCGGCCAGAAAGCGCAGGTCGAGAATTGGCCGTTTTCACTCGCACTCATTCTGTTTTCTACAGTCACGTGCCATTCCAGCTTATGCATACCAAATATATTGAACGTCGTGGGTTGTCTAAAACACACATTCAATATTAAAAATAGAAACGAATACCAACCTCATTTTGGTGACCTACAAAAAGCCGCAAAAAAGTTTATCTAAAAAAAAAGATGTTGCACAGATCACGGGAAGTACATGTATTAAGTCATTCTCAATATGGCGACGTACCGCTGGCTAGACGACGCGATGGCGGCACGCAACGAACCTTTCTTCCGATTGACGTGGGACCGCGACTTTGAAACTGGGGTTAGCGATACCGGTCAATCGATCTTCGAGCACAGAACAGCGAGGGGAAGGGATGTAAATGCGAAACAATCCCACGACAAACGGCTTAATCAACGTCCTCGATGTCGTCGTCTGCTTCACACGCCCGAAAAGCGGAGGAACGGGAAAAAGCTTGGAAGCGGACAATAGCCACGTGACTTCCGGCAACTATCTCCTCCGAGCTTCCGTGCACATGTTTCAATTTCGGTTTTAAAGAAATGCGTTTTTTTTTGTTTTTTTTTTTGGGGGGGGGGGATTTAGGACATACTTGACTATTAATCAAAGTATTGATTTGGTAGTGTTCCGACAACATAATAAAACACTTCGCGAAAAAAAAACCTTTGGCAAATGTCAGTGTTCTTTACGTTGTTTTTTTCTATACGATGCGTATGTTTTGTAATAACTCTATGACGCTTTCGAAAAAACACCCTAATAGAAGTTAAAAAAATTAGTTATGACTTCAATAGACCGATCTCCCCAAGCGAACTGCGCAGGCTCGCGCATTCCGGAACTGGTGTCGCTGCCATGCAATCTTGTAGTCATCGCTCTCCGGCTTCTCGGCTGCACAGGTCAGCGGTGGGCCTACATCATTGTACAGCATTGTGTGGGACGCCCCGGTATCGGCTCAGATTATACTAGAATGTGTATACCTCATAAAGCTTTTTTTTTATGCGTTAGTTTGTCAACAGGCGCAGAAAAACAGTTACAGGCGTCTTATCACTCTAGAATCGCTTCTTCGCCTGCATCCATGTTCAGTCGTTCACGTGATGGTCCCGTGGTGCCTCCGGAAAAAAGAAAAGGACACCACTACTCGAGCACTCGCTGCTCGGACGTCTCAATGAGCTTGGAAGCAAGTGAATAGATATAGTTCAATAGCGAAGGACACGAATATTCGAGGGGTCATCGGCTTGGTGTAGCACCGCGGAGCAGCATAACATGTATCGGTGGGAAACGAAGCTTGGTAGTGCTCAGGGTTGTGCCTAACGTTTAATCAACATTGAAGTGAAGAGAGCTAAATAAACTTTCTCTTGGAGAGATAGCTTTTTTTAAGTTGTTTTATTTTAGTTGACACCCTGTGTAGCAGGGCACAGATGAACGGCAGGGCATAATAACTCGCGCTTGTCAAAAACCGCAACCATGTCAGATATCTAGAAACGTTGGGTGGCGATGAGTTGTCGTGTACAGTCCTTATGAAATTTGATTTCGTTTGCACAAGCTCCGAGTGCTAACACCCGATTGACGGTGGGAGCTTTTTTTTTTTTCTGATGTCTCGCTTTGTGTTAATGGAGAACGGATCGGAAACTCCAGCCAAAATCAAGTTGTGGAATAATAGACCACCACAAGGTGTTTGAGGTTCTTTTGCTAACTTTTCGGCGGTAAGTTTAGCACTTTTAATTGTATTATGCATTGTTTTAACCTTGTTTTTATTCAATAAACTGCTTTTGATTAAATTGGTTTCATTTCAAGCGAATCATATCGGGAATCACTACATTTTACGTGATTGTTCTAATCATTTCAATCACAGTTGTGCTTGAAACATGTTGTCGCAATAAAAGTAATACCCACCAAACTACATTGAGCAAAACTTGTATCAAAAACGGCCGCCGCAAAACAGCGCGGACGTCCTGATTTGCATACGTACACAGCGAGCGCTTAGGGTGGAAAGTTGGCTAGTTGGTAGTTATTCATCTTGTGAAAGCGCACAAAGAGGGACAGGTGACACACGACGACGAGTGCTCGTCCGTCGTTTGTGTTTACTGTCCTGTCTTTGTGCGCTTTCAAACAGATGGGCGTAGGGTCAAGGAACACTTCGCCACACCCTACTATGTCCCGTGGGCTGTAATCTTACACTCTTTAGCTAACGAGCAATGAGGGCGATATAAATTTTAAATCAAATCGCAAAACGAATTTTGAAAAAACGCTCTTTATCCTGCCGCTCTCTCCGGCTTTCGTTGCCTTTCTTAACCACTCTTCTCTGAGGCTGCTTTCTTTCGGGAAGACATAAAATCCGATGACGTTTTGCCAGCTGCTGTTATTGTAACACGCTGGCACAAGACGGTGAAACCACCGATTAAAAACCGCGATTAAGCACCCAATTAAAAGTATCGTGCTAACCCAGAAACTTCCAAACACCGGCACACAACGTGCACCGATGTGGCCGGAAACATGGGGAGAACTTCCGGTACCAGAATGCACCTCGGCAAAGATGTCGTCGCGCATCTCCTGGTGAGATCGGTTTATAGACGCTTTACAGCAGCCGCATTGGCGCCATCAACTGCCCTTCAGTTTTTGTTTCCACTTATTCCGTTCGCTTGACTTCATAGTTCTCAGCAGCAGGACAGGCTATTGCCATTTTAAGGGTTACGTGTCCTTCCCCCCAGCATAGGCCGTTGTAGACGCGTCAACGCCCGCTTCAGTGGCTCGGCATCTGCGGTAAGACTAAAGCTGAAGGGCGGCTGTGGCGTAGTCAATCTGGCGCGTGTGTAGCGTCTATCGGCTAGCATATTGCAATCTGTGAATTTAGTAAGCTATACGTTTTCATTCATAGTATAGTCTTTAGACAGTCTGCAAACAGGAGCCACCGCAATATCCGCGGTTCGAACGGCGCGTGCCAAGTTTCTTCTTGAACTCATTGCCGTGGGGAATTCGAAGCACGGATGTCGCGGTGACTCGCGTTTCAATTTCTGTGAAAGGCTGTCTTTCGTATGATGTATGAGCAGTGTAACCCGGGCTTAAGTATTTCGAAAATTGTACGCGATCACCCCACTAATCAATCGATGGGTATTAGTGTCATCTATACTTCCTCGATTATCGATGACGTCATCGATATCGGTCATTGGTTAACCCTTGTGACGTCATCGCTTCACCCTCGTGACGGTTACGTTGTCGCGTGATGCCTGTGTCGGCGCGCTGTCGTTAGCTGGAGCCATCGCTTGATTTCGTGACGTCATGTGGCCCCGTCGCACCTGTCTCGGCGATCTGCCACCAGGTGGCGCACCCGATGCTAGTTGAGGCGAGAGAGCTCTAAACTGAAGAGAGGGTCCATCCCAAACCATGAGGAGCGTGTGTAATTTAATGGCGAAAGCCTTCTGTGGAGATTGATGGCTAGTGCGCATGCGCTGCGTTTTCGCGTGGCGAGGAGGAATGCAGGCAGGAAGGCGCAGACATTTGCAGACGCTCAGCGCCTACGGCATCCCCGCACAGCTCATATTACGCATGGCGGACCATACGCCACCTGACACCGATCGAGAGGTTAGAAACTCTCTGTGGTGGAAGCTCTCTATAGTTGGTGACAAGTTAAGAGATTAGGAAACACTCCTCCCACCTCTTTTCATTTTAGCAGCGCGAACGCAGCAGAGGAGGTTGCCTCCTGTAGTATTTAATTTTTTTCTGAAATCGTCTACAATAGCCAGATGGCGCCACCAACCACAATTGGCGCCCGTGTGTTCAGGCTAGAGGCCCCGTGGCGCCGAGCCCCATGTTGTTCACCCCTTACATATACGAGTACGGTTCAGTTTCTCCAACGCGTCGGACGTCTCTTTCTCCCGGGGCCTTTTCCCGCCCGGGTTCCGCCGGTTAGCACCTCTCATCGACATGTAAGACGCTCTTCAGTTCCGCAGGCCCGCGTGGGCTCTGCTCTCTTTTAATTTTCACGGGCTTCCGATTTTGGCGACGAGGTTATTTACAACACCTCGTTTCCAGCGTTCCCTCTGCTAAAGAGGAAAGGACTGGGAGAAGCTTTTCCTGAAGTCTTAGCCTGACTCTAGGTGTGGCATACGGATCCGACCGCGAGGCGCCTCACTGTCGTGAGGTGGCGCTCTGGATTGCCAAGCGGACTGCTGCCGGACACCCGGCGGGGAGTGAGTGGGCTTACTTAAAGCGCAGATCCAGTGACTTTAGGCTTACTCATGACGTCAGAAACAGCGACTTCACGTGCCTCCTGCCTGGAACAATACCACTATAGAACACAAGGCCTGCGCGTTTTCTCCTCTAAATGTCATTTATTTAATTACCTCTAAAGGCCCACTGGGGGCATTACATAGAGGGGGTACATGAAATGGCATCATAGTTGTACACTGTTGCAATTGTATGAAAATGTAAAAGGAAACATGACCACGCTAACAGAACTCAATAACGCGTAACATGGTGCATGGTCACGCACACTGGCATGTAATAATTTCTAAATGATTAAAAAGTAATACAGGAGAAGTTTACAAGTGCTACTAAAAAGAGGGTACATAGAAAACCTTATAGAAAAGACTTACTCAGCGATGGTGAAATTAACAAATGGAAATATAAAGGTACCAAACGTACACGTGCAACTTAGAAAAGAAAAACAAAATAGATGTCATGATAAAGAGCCACGTAACAATGAGACAAACGTGTCATGGTTTGTTGTCTGTGCGATTTCGCTTGCCAACCCATTCCAGTCGTCCATGGCCTGCAGAAGCGGGGAAAATTTATACAAGTTAGTTTTTGCGAAGGGAATATGAACTATGTTGGGGTGATCATGACGAGGAAAGATACGGAGGGGTGGGATGACGTTATTTTCGCGAAATTCAGTTGAAGAGTGAAAGAGCTTATGGAAATACGATAGCCTAGCAAGATATCTTCTCTGTTGAAGTGTTTGTAGGCCAATTGAGGCTTTAAGTTGTGTGACGCTCACAGGTGCGTATTGTTTGAGTATGAATCGAGTTGCTCTGTTTTGAAGAGATTCTAGCCGGTCATTTAAATACTTTTGATGCGGGTTCCAAATTATAGATGCGTACTCCAACTTTGGCCTAATCAGAGCAGTGTATGCTAGTAGTTTTGTTTCTTTTGTTGCCATGTACAAATGTCTTCTCATAAATCCTAAAGATTGATTTGCTCTTTTAAGAATGTAGTCTATATGATTATTCCACGAAAGATTAGGACTTAGATGAATACCCAGATATTTAAATGACGTTACTTTATCTAATTTTGAATCTATGAGGGTGTAGTCATGATGTACAATGGAAGAACGGTTTGTAAATGTCATCGTTTTCGTTTTTTCTATATTTATTTGCATTTGCCATGTCTCACACCATAGCATTATGCTATTCAAGTCTTTTTGAAGGGCAATGCAATCTGATTGATTTGATATATGACGGTATACCACACAGTCGTCTGCAAACAGTCGAATTTTTGATGAGACATTGTTAGGGAGGTCATTTATATAAACTAAAAACAAAAGTGGCCCAAGAACGGATCCCTGTGGCACTCCAGATTTAACATTTACGGGGGCTGAACTTCTGCCATTTGCTATAACGGTTTGCTTTCGGTTGCTGAGGTATTCTCGAACCCACGTAATTACCTTTGCGTTCATTTTAAGATATTGCAATTTTCTAATGAGACGACTGTGTGGTACGCGATCAAAGGCTTTTGCGAAATCTACGAAAACTGTGTCGGTTTGCGTGGATGCATGGATGTTGGTGTGCAGGTCAGTTATCAGTTCGAACACTAGTAGATCCCCTCAGCGCCCCTTAGGTAGCTCGGATGAGCAGCATCGTCTGCTAGATCGTCTCGACATCGTCTGCTCAACCGCCTGCTTCAGTGGTTTGTGTAGCAGATGCTCACGCCGAGTGCCTGTTGCTATAGCATACGATGAAGTTAGACTTTCACGTGGAACGTCAAATGCATGAGTGAAAATGCCCTACTGCTGTACGAAGGGCTGCGAAGCCCTTCGCTGGACGCTGGACGCTGGCACAGGACGCCATTTTTGAGGGCGGTGTTTATACTCTGTTCACTCTTAAGCAGAGAACGCAGCCAACGCCACAAGCGCGAGAGCTCGAGGTTGCTGCTTTGAGGCGTTCTTCCGCAGAACGAGCGCGCGCGCTAGGAGTGCACGTCTCAAAGCCTGGAGCGCGTCCTAGCTCGCGCTCCTGGCCGAGGAGTGTTCGCATGCACGTTGCAAATGAACATGAAGCTCGCTATCAGCTCGCGCTCAGCAGTCGCGCACACACAGCTGTTGCCGCCAGTGAATGCGGCCTAGTTGTGACGTGTCCCCTCCTCTCGTCAAGCTTCGGTTTGTTTGCCGCTTGGGGCGGGTCGGGGATCTACTAACGAGACGTCAGGCGCAGGCCTTGTCTTCGAGGTGGTATTGCATGGAAGGACTTCCCGTACTCGCCAGGTATCGAACCTAGGACCGCTCGCTCTCTTGTCTGAGGCTCTAATCGGCGAGCCAACAAATATACTTCACGCGTGCATGGTAAAAGCGAAAGGTCGGTGACTTTTTTGACTCGTAGAATGGGACTGGACATATTTTCATCTTGCACGAACAACCCTGTTTCTGCGGCATAGACAATTTCGATACATTCTCCCTTTTGTCTATATTCTTTGCCATGGAAAAATTCGAATATCTCGAATTCTTTCTTGTCGCCATGACACTGTCAACGTCCGGTATAGACTTTCACGTCCCCTCTTTGTGTCCCCACTTCTGCGATCTCAGATCGAGCTTACCTGCGCATTCGAGCGAAAATAAGGAGAGCCAATGGCAAGGTGACCAGACGTCCCATGATGGCCGGGACAGTCCCGTTTTTGAGGTCCGCTTCTACTGTGCCGTCTTTTTGTCCCAAAAGAGCTGCGTCCCGTTTTCGCAGGAGTGCATGGTTTTGAAATTGGCACCAAGCGAGTTGAAGCAAACCGAAACTATGCGTTCTCGGTACAAGTATATTTTACAAAAATAACCGTAGGTACTTTACAATATGAGTTATGCTATACGCACGGGCCCGTGCACCTCAATCGCAAATGGTTACGACAAATTTCAGTTGGCAATAAAGAAAAAAAGTAGCATAGCTTGGGCAAGGTGCCTGCTCCATACGCAGCGAACCCAGGTTCGATCCACAACAGTGCTTACTTCTTAGTAAACATTTTTTTCTGTGTGTGTTTTTTTCGAGCATTTGGCGATCTTTAAATTTCTTTTTCTACAATCAACAGTAAAACAGAGGAAGAACTAAAGTTGTCGACGAAAGTTTTCCTAACCAAATGGTATGGGACTCCCTTTCCGGACGCTTGGGTTAGTTTGGGTTGACGGCTGGACGCCGCGAAGCGGCGTGTACGGTGGGGCCAAGTGGGTTAATATTTTTGTAATGAGCAGCCGCATATAGTCGCCGAGGAGCGGCGTGAACGTACGCGGGGGATATTTAACCAGAGAGTAAAATCTAGTGCAATATGGTGACGTTTTGAAATATCAGCAGTTATTTTATTAGATTCTTTTCTCCCAAACTCAATCTTTAGTACAATTACCCCCCCCCCCCCCACACACACACATACACACACTGGGATGTCCCGTTTTCTACCTTGAGGAATATGGTGACCCTGGCCAATGGCGATCCTGAAAGCACCGTCGCACCCGACGAAAGGATTACGTACGACAAAGTCAAACGCGTTGGGGCCTTTGAAAGCTCTCTCTTGCTATAGCTGCACATTTATCTGAACCAAACGTTGGTAAGCCGTTACGAAAATGATACCTACCGCTCTTATCTCGATAGCCTGCTAAACGCAGATCAAACCAGTGGAGGTCCTGCTCTTTATGCGATGCTCCGCGAAGAAAGAGCAAAGTGAATAAGTCTAAAAATTCGGAAATGCCTGCAAGGGACTCGCCGATCGTTTCAAGCGTACCGAGTTCTCAACCCTGTTCGATATATTCGCTTCACACTTGAGGCTTTTCTGGGCAAAAAATATTTATTCTTCACCGGGTGGACATTCGCATATTATTGAGCCTTCACACTCATGAAAGCTTCGAATGTTAAGCAAAAGCACGTTGTGCTAGTGGGAATCCAGGGACGTCTGCAGTTTTCTACCGCCATCTACCAACTTTGAGGCTTTGAGTTCAAGACCAGCACCCTCTCCCCAGGAGGGTCGCGTATCGTTCCCAACGATATCTATCATAATCTGATGCCTTCTAAGCTTGTAGTCGCCTTCGTCAAGAGCGAAGCATTTCAGGGAACTCGTGAACACGACCCCCCAAATTTCAACACTTCCATCTGAAAATGACCATCCTAGGGGTCGGCGGCTCACAACAGATGGAGCATTTTGATTTTAGTCAACACCTTCATAGGAAGGTGTAAAGTAGCAACCGAGATGCGCCACTTCGCGACACCGCTACACCTCGCAGCCGGGTCCGATGTTCCACCTGGCGCCAGATGCGCCACTCGCATGCGCCACCTCACGGCAGTGCGCCGACGTAGGCGTCACGTGACCACATGACCTCGCAAGGTCAAACGATGGTGGCAGTTCGCTACAGTGCGCCGACTCAGGCGTCATGTGACCACGAGTAAAGCGATGACGTCACGATTGTCAACCGATGACCGCCATCAATGACAGCATTGATGATTATCCATGATGTAATACCTATGGATTGATTGGTGGGACGACCATATGTACACCTTTCTTCCTACTACTGTATATGAGATAGGTCAAGCGGCGAAACACACTAGCGAAATGTAAGATATTTGATCCAAGCCGCCGTTTTCTAAGACCCAGTGCCAAAGACCAAGCTTGTGCTCTCTGGGTTAGTGCTATAATGACGGTCAAAATTATGTTCGGTAACGGCGATGAAGGGATACTAAATTATCATTATATTAATTATTTGCTAAACCTCTTTGTGCCGTAAAGTCTTATATGGGCGTCCGCCTGAAATAATAAAACATGGTTTTATGTACTACTCCAATAGCGTATGCAAAAATACATTTCAGGTGAAAGATCTGCTCAACAAGTACCCCAATGACAAGTGCATTATCTTTGACGGGTTGGATATGGATGCCATTGGAGACGACAACGGAACCTTCGTCACCTGCTCCGCTAATGTAAAGAACTACACCTATGAATTTCGGAGGTTCGAGCTGCTCACAATTGTGTACGAAGAAATGGTGGAAAGATACGGTGAACCGTTTCCAGCCAGCCAATTAACCCCACAGCGAAATTGGCCACCACTAGAAACAATTCTTAGTTCTGCAGGAAAGAAAAAGCAAAAGTGAATGCTTGTGCAGCCGTGAACTGAAACCATAAGGGCAGTGCGCGCAGATGTTTGATTGGTCAGAATGTGCATTATTGATATTCATCTTTATGTCGTTCAGATTTTCGGGAACTGGCAATATAAACAATGCCTATGCAGAGGCGGGCTTTGCATTTCGCCCACCTGAGTAGTATTTGAATGTGCCGCTCCCCCTCCCCCCCCTTTCCACGATCCGCTAGTGTTGTAGGATAAATATAATATACTGTACATGATTCTTATGGTGCCATATTAAATTCGCCATAACATACAGGCTAGAAATCATGAGTACATTTCTACTACTTGTGCGCGGGACTAAGAGACCTCTAAGCATCTTCATCCGTGTACAAACAGTAAGTGAATGTGACAGCAGCACAAGTTTTGGTATAGAAAAATGTTTTCTTGCGGAGTTGTGTTTTTATGTGATGCCATAAAGGGATGCTGAATCGAAATGTTGATTTCAGAAAACAACGCGGAAGTGCTAGGCGGGGCGCTACAAACCCGAGAGCATCGTTCATAACGCGATATTTCTAACGGATTGACGTATTTTTGTGAAAGAACAGCGCACTTGAACAAGGCCAAAAAGCCCGTGACGTCGCGATTCTCGTTTCCTACTCTTCTCGCTTTGACTCCGCAAGGACACAAACAGGGAAGAACGCAAGGCCGTTTCCCCTCCTCCTCCTCAACGATTCTGCAGGAAACGCGACGACGCGATTCTCACTCAATCGCATCCTTATATTACAATAGAAATGCCACCTATTGGAGATATTGCTTTATGAGTGGTGTTCTGGTGTTTGTGGCGCCCCGTTGAACACTCCTGCTACCTAATTTTGTGGAACCCAAATTTGGGTTCAGCATCTCTTTAAAGAAATGCTGAACTGAAATTTGGATTACGCAAAATAAGGCCGCAGAATCATTGAATGGGACGCTGCGAACTCGAAACCATCACTCGTATATCGATATCTCGAGCGGATGGCCGTATTTTTTGGAAAAGAAGGGCGCGATAAAGCGAGAAATGTGGCGTCACAATTATCTTCGAACTTTTTGAGAATCAGGAAAAGCGGTTCGGTTCTCGCCTCCTCGCTTCGGCCCAGCTGCTCGAGGAACGAAGCGAAGAGGAGAGGGAATGAGTATCGTGACGCGACATGTCTCGTCGGCCTCGTCGGCCGTGCTCAATCGCGCACTTGTTTTCCAAAGATACGGCCAACCCTTCGAAATATCGCTGTATGAGTAATGTTTTCGGGTTTTGCAAGGTCCCGCCTATCGCTCCAGTCCTGTTTTGTGAGCTCTGAATTTCGGTTCAGCATCCCTTTAAGCGGCGTTCCTGACGGTTTACAAGTTGTAGGAAACTCTACGTACACTCGCCGGCAAGCCGGTTCCAATATGTCCGCGGTCAATTTGACAGGACCGTGTCCGTCCGCAAGCTACTTCCGATTGTAGATCGTAAGTAGATCAACAATCTTGAGCTGCGGAAAGTAGCTCCCAGCGGGAGCGTCCTCAAAACATACTAAAAATTTGTGTCACGAACTCCCACCAGCAAACCGGTGCTCTTGCGCACGATCTACTAAAAGTCTGTTCATTAAACACAAGGCCAGCTATATCTATTGATAACGCATGGTCTAACTACGGCAGTGGTACAATGGTCCCGTGCCACGTCATTGACAAAGAACTAGGCCTGATATACGGGCCATCACTTGCGAAAGATAGCGCGAAAGGGACAAGGACAAAGAGGAAGTACTACACAAGACAAGCGCTGACTAACAACTCCTTTTTATTCAAATGTGTAGATGGCACTATGTTCACTCAGGCATCGGGCGCACCATGGATTTTGCACTTCTTTCTTTTTCGTTTCACACTCCACGTTCTGATTAACGAGATCCAAAAATGGATCTCACTGTTCGTTAGAGTCAGTGAAGGTTGGCTCACGCAAGATGGTCTGTTTTTTTGTTATGTAATAGGTTTTTGTTTTATTTCTCTACACGTTTAGTTTTGGCGTTTAAATGATCGCAACCCATCGCTAAATGCGTGAATGGAGTCCCTTTCAAAAGAGCTTAGGTGTTCTGGTAGTCGGATATTCAGGCATCGCCCCGCTTGCCCAATCAAGAAGCTACCGCACGAGAAAGGAATCATGTAGACCGTGCCTTATACACAGGCGACGAATTTGATGCGATGCTTAAAGTTGCAGGTGTTACGATTAGAGCCACTCTATCTGGCAGCTACGCTGCCAGAGTAGCGACAAGACGCAAAATGATCGAGATGCACGACATGAGAAGCGCCGATAGTGATCTCCATTTTGGACCTGGGAGGTTGCCATGGTAACCGTACTGCTAGCGACGCCGGGCGGCAATTTTTTTAGTCTAGTTGATACCTCCATTCCTTCACTGAAAAAGTGGTAAAAGACGCTTGGCATGGCGGTACGGCACGGGCCTCCGAAGGAGCGGTGCCCGTTTCTTCTGTGAAGTGAGACGACTTCCATCCCGGGGACAGAGCCGTATATGCCCGGGGACTGTGAAGCCACGAGAACTGCTAGATATCGTATTTGCACGGACAAGGCGAGTGGTTTTTCAGCACCGCCGGTATGGCCGCCGCTTCGCGGTACTTACTTTCGGACTTCGCTCCAATGGAACAAAATTCGATTATGACGGCCATGACAGGACGATTGCCTCGGGACCTGACTGCTGCTGGACTTCCCTATAGTAAGCGAATGTACGCTTAACATCATACTTCTTCAAGATTCAATCATCCATTCAAGATGAAATTTCCTCACCGACTCGCGAGGAGCGACGTTGACGACGGTATCACCCTCGTTTGTGCGATGAACAGCCGACGGGGACCACAAAGGACAGCATAGTGGTCTCCGCAGGATTGTTTACGCCATCAAAAAAAAGAAAAAAAGGACGCGGGATACGTGTTGTTGTTGCCGACCGGCCATGTGGTCGTCCGGTAGTCCACAGGCATTCAAAAAGTCAAAATTTTTATCTGGTGTAGCACACATATCCGTGTTCAAAGGGCAATCAAATGATTTTTTAACTTCTTCCTTAGTTGTAAACCTCAACTCAAAAGCGAACTGTGAAATCACGCGGTCGTGACATGGTAGGGCAGCGGTGCGATGACCCCAAGCTTCAACTGTGATTTTTAAGCACACCATAGAACTTGCCATTCGCAAGTGATGACAAGTTCCGTGAGGGCGCTCATTGGCCACGAACGCAAATTCAAATATTCGTCGACGAATTGATTGTTGACGAGCGCATACGTTCGAGTGACGCAGTTTTCGATCCAATGCGTGAGTGGGGGTTGGCTGACGTCATTTTGGCCTTTGTAGTCATTGCAAAGAGGATATTTAGCACCATACACTTATGATGATAACATCATAACACACTAAGATTAGGGAGCACAAAACGGGCCCAGCCACAGAAAATAAATATTACACTCGTAAGAAATAAATGTCTGTAACTTGTTAATCACAAAGACGAACACACCTCTGAGCATCTAAGTTTAATAGTATGTCTTGATGCATTGTTATATAGCAGGACATTTCATATACGTCACTTGAGCAAACGCCAGCTTTTCACTTGAAAAAAAAAAACACGACCAAATGCAAGTTATAGCAATGAAAACACGTTATATCAAGATCTTCAGAACTGCCAATTCGTACAATCGTCGATTAGTACAGAAGGTTAAAGATCGCAGCAGCTTCCTCGCTAAAAGTTGCTGTGATTATTCGGTGACCCAGGGCTGAACCAACTTCCCCTAGGCCGTACACGCGACGAATACCTTTCGTTTCGATCCTCAGAAGTTCAAACTTTCAAAGGAAATTATAAAAATTAGAAAAATGTCTTCTAAAAGTAATATCGTAAGATCGTTGATTAGTACAAAACGTAAACATCGCAGGAGCTTCCTTGCTAAAAGTTTGTGATTATGCGGTTACCTGGGTCTGAAACAACTTCTTCAAGGCCCAACATGCGACGCATAGATTTCGCATAGATTCTCAGACACTCCAACGTTGAAACAAAGCTAAGAGTATGCGAAAATTGCATGCTAAAAGTCTTATCGATCCTCGAACAAATCCGGGAATCCGAGCACCGCTGCGACGATATATGACTGATGTTGTCGCACAGGTGCTAATATCCAAAGCGATCTTGCACAGAAATGGTTAATGTAAAATTCTTTCAGATCTTCACGTTATACCTACGTCAGAGAGTACGAAGAAGCCCGAAATCGTCGGCAAGCTGTGGCACATGCATTACGACTCCGCGCACCGAACAAACTCGCATCCACCAGCTCTGGAACGCAGCCATCTTACCGGTGACATGACGGCTCTTGCGAGGTCACGTGACGAGTAGTCACTCGGTTGCTACGGAAAGCGAGCCAGCTCAGCTCGTTGCTAGGGTACCGTGTTGGACCAATCGCGGTGAGAGGCGGCACGGGGAAAAGCGTGGCGCTACTCCGGCAGCTACGCTGCCTTATAGACAACTCTAGTTGCGATCAGCTCGTTTTTTTTTGCCTTTGAGTCGGTTCACCACGGAGCATAATCGGCCTTGTTTGTTGCAAACAGAAGCAACCGCGTTAACTCCACATATAGATGCTACCTTTTTAAGTCCATGTAACTTGCAGTGAATATATGGAATGACCGCAACTTTATTCTTTTTCTTCTTCAACTGTTCACCTCGAGCTGAACCGGCCTTAGCGTTTTTTTACTAATTTGTCACAAGCTGCCGAAATGACAGAGTCTGGAAATCCTGAAGCTCTGATCATTTCAATCTGCAAGCTGAAGTTAATGTTCATTTTGTGAATACATGACTTGATTACTTCCGATGTTAAACAAGAAAAGGCTATGCCTTCCTTGATTAGTTTTGAACGTGCTGACTGGGAGTCTTGCAAACGTTTTGCGGATCTGAGGTGGTACGACCAGCATATGTGTTCTTTTTCTAATTCTACAAGGAGATACAAAACTGGATGTGGTTGTCTTGTGGGGTCTCACACGTAAACCGAAATCCTAGACCTAGCTCATTGAATACTTTCAATACTTTATCAAACGTTGTTGTTTATTTTGGGGGGACGGGATGGGGGGAATCGGAGCTTTCAATGAAAACCAAAAAATCGTCAACTTATCTGAAAATCTTTTTGTGTTATTTTTCAAGTTTAATTCTAGAGCCCTGCCGGTCTTATCGACAAAAATGTTGCATCCCTTACGAAAATGGCATATCTGAACTTATATAAAAAATAGATACGGTTATATAAAAAATTGGGCAGATCTGGCTATATCAAGTAAATCAGTTTATATAAGCCTTATCAAGCCAGATCTGCCCAATTTTTTATATAACCGTATCAGAGGTCTTGTTATGGAGATATCAGGACCCTGATACCCTGATATACAGGTCTTTTTTTTATTCTTGTAGATTTGTTTTTAAAAAAAGCCATAAAAGCTACACTTATGCGGTTTGTGCGAGTGAGTATATACGCCCAGGGGGACATTATGTGGGTGGCTAATCTTTGCAATAAGTCGGCTAATGATTTGAAATTCACTACTTAATTTTTAAATTAGTTGAAAATAGACATATGGTTCCAATTAGAAACTTGCTGAACGTCGTCCAAAATCCCTAAATCAGTCATTTTCAGAAAGACTTTCAGCGCGTGAGAAAGTTACCACTCGTGGAGCAGGTACAAAGCTAGCGGTTTCGGTCAGGCGCCCGCGCAATTTTTCCGTCTCTTATCTAGCCACAGCCTTGTACCTGGTCCACGGGTGGTAACTTCAGCGCACTACTGCGCTTCACACGCGCTCAAAGTCTTTCTAAAAATTACTGATTTATGGGTTTTGGACGACGCTCAGCAAGTCTCTAATTGAAACCATATGTCTATTTCCACTAATTAAAAGTAAATTAGTGAATTTTAATTGAATTAGCCGACTTATCGCAAAGATTAGAAAACTACAATGTCCCCCTGGGCGTATAACTCACTCGCACAAACCTCATAAGTGTAGTTTTCACGGCTTCTTTTAAAACAAATCTGCAAGAATAGAAAAATAACACCCGGTATTTAGGCATTGCACGTACGTCACATCATGACGTCGAACACCGGTATCCACCATGCTGGTGGTTGACTCTTCGACCCTGCATAGCGAGAGCAATGGTAAACTGTGCCGCGCTCGGCTGTAGCAATTACCCGGTATCCCGACGATCGTCCGATCGTTTCGTCGGCATGAACCGCGAGACAGTGTCCGTCAAGTTAGAGAAAGTATGAGCGGCAGGAGAGGGATACGCCCGCGGATTAGGATTACCGAGTTTGCGGCACGCATCTCATAGCGGCGAGCAACTGCACTTTTCTACCGTTGTTTACGTTCGCGCACGCGTTTGCATCGGCTTTTGCTCATTCGTGGTGTAGATGCCCTTCGCCTTTCGTTACATAACGCCGTTCCCCCGCTTCGAGCGATTGTCGCGCCGCGAGGCCGGCCAAACGGCGATCGAGCGGTGGCGGCCCCGTGTGCAAGCTAGCCAAGACGCCGCCGTCGGGGGATCGGTTTGTGCCGTCTGAGAGACGGTAACCTTTGCAAGGAGCGAAGGTATGTAGGCAAGCCGGTTAGGAAACATCATAATATAAACCCTGAGTCAATGAGAGTTGTACGTTATTTGATTTATCCTTACCTCAGGGTTTAGATTATGACGGTAACCTAGCGTTGTTTACCAGTATTTCGCAAAATCGTAACAATCTTTTTACAAGCGACTCGTAAAGCCGCGCGTCAAATTTTAGAACGCGCAATTAAGATTCTTTGTTGTTGTTGTCCTTCTTGGCGACACGTCAAAACTTTGTCGGCGGCATATCGTAACTTTCTGCTTGTAGCGCAATCGCACCGATGCCGAAACATTCTGCACAATTATTCTCCCGGCTGCCAGGAGATAGACACGGCCTAATTCTAGAAATAATCTAGAAGAGTACCTTTAGGAAAACGATCTATTGTCGCGAAGTAGGTTGCAGCGCACTTACGTTGACGAGACGGGACTTGAAAGGTAATCCAAGATAGATGTCGACACGGCCACGGCGTAATCACCTCTCAAACACAAAAACGAGAAGGAAGGTGTCCGTGAAGAATCAACACGATGTAGCACAACCTGTCACTTTTAAAAACGAGCACTGAACGCATCACAAAATATTCTTGGGCTTCTTTGAAGAAATCGCTTGCAGAAGCAGAAATTCGCAGCACCCACGCGGGCGCAGACCACACCAAAGCGCGAAACACATGTACGACGAAACCGTCCGATCC